>JAULBS010019797.1:0-10776 GCA_032355785.1 Symmetromphalus regularis
ATATTTATTTAGAGGAAACCCGCTGCCGCCACATAGGCTACTCTTTCCGATAAGCAGCAAGGGGTCTTTTATATGCATTGTCCCACAGACAGGACAGTACATGCCACAGTATTTGATGAACCAGTTGTAACCCACTGGTTGGAACGGAAAATAGCCCAAACTGCAAATGGGTCCACTAAAACTCCTCGCTGCGATCTTGTATTGTGTTATATCACTGCTTTTGCTTTTCCTCTCTTAATTTACTATAAATATTAGTATTACACAGTTATATCTGAATATTCCCGACATATTTGGAAGAGTATATAATAGGTGCCGAATAAACGATAAGCTCGGGTGTCTCTAAACAAATATTTGTTCTCTCTTGCTTGTTTTGAAATTTCAGTTACCAAGTTTTTTCAGTTCTTCCGGTAATGCGTTATAGAGTGCCGCTATCTCAAGGAGTGTCTGTTATTGCACATTTTCACAGTATGACTTCATGATTACAGGCATACGAGCTTTGATGTTTCGTAAAGAGTTCGCTATAAAACATGCCGATAACAAACATCTATCAACACATAGCATCAGGCCTGCTGTTCTACGGAATACGCTTACCAGCATAAGTATTTTCATATCAGATGGCCCCAGTAGCGCAGTAAAGGTTATGATAAATTAATTTTGTGTTTCAGGTAACATAAATTTTAAAAATCAACGAGGGAGGGAAGAAAACACAACACAGGGTTTCTTAAATACCATGAAATTTTACCCCAAGAGAGTATGTGTAGGAGTTAGATTTTGTTTGTCTCTTTGCTATATTGAAAACAGTTAAAAGGAAAGAGGCAGCAGCGGGTTTCCTCTAAAGACATATGTCAGAATGACCATATGTATGACGTACAATAGCCGATGATAAGATAAAAATCAATGTGCTCTAGAGGCGTCGTTAAATACAACAAACTTTACATTATAATAAAATCCAATGATAAATGAATGACCAATCAAACTGTCATAACCCTGGACATACTTCTTCACATGAAGTTTGTATTTAACTGTTTTTTATTGTATTGTATTGTATTACCAAGCTGTATTCAAATTATGTTCTGTCTCAACGGAAGAAAGAGTCATCAATTGTATCAACTGTTACGAGAAAGACTTTCTTCTTCAACAATCGATAGAACTGCTTGAAGATCACTGAAGCTTGTTTTCTACATTCACTGCATCATTGTCGTAACGTCTATTCTGGTCCTCAGCGTTTGTTTGATTAGTATTGTTAATATAGAAACACTGACGGTCATGATTGGGAAGTAATCGGATATAAGCATGTCTTCTAAGAATAAACAACAATGGTGTTGGTGGGTAATATTTCACGATTCGTTAATTTCCTTTCCTTTACCTTATGGTAATAACGTGAACACGATTCGTATACTAGTGGAAAAAAATAACTGTGGACATTCTGAACAATGATATTTTACTATAGCCTTTGAAGGGATATATTGGAAAACATATCAACATTTCCCCCAACCACTTCAAACTTTTACAGGAATATTGTTTTCGTTCAGTTCAAATGTCACCTGGTCAACTGATGCAACTTGAAAATAGGTTTTTTGTCTGCAAAATATGAAATACGTGTTTAATAAGTGCGTTTTCACTCATTTTGAATGATAATGTATCGATGTTATGAAAAAATAAGTTAACATTTGAAAATGTCACATCTAATTTAAATTGAGCATCATATCGATTTTCAGAAGTGTGACTCTTTAAGTTGACGTAGCATAATGTTTTACCGTTACCATCGTAACAGTTTACATGCTAAAGAAACAAATAAACACTATACCAATCAAAATTACTCAAATATGAACTGGGTATATCGCCTGGAACAATGATAATATCTTACACTGTCCAGCATATTCACCAAATTTGAACCCCACTGAATACATCTGCGATGAATGGGAACGAAGCGTATACAATCAATTGCCACTATCAACAATCATGAACAAATTTCAGCCGTTTTTCTTAGAGATAGGAAGCAACAAAATATCGCATATTTACCATGTTATATTCCAAGCCTGTACTGGTGCGGACGTGTGATTTAGGGAACGATGCAGGGTACTCATGTATCAGCAGTTGTATTCTGCTCAATATATCCTAATTTCTTTTCATTCCTAAATATCAGCTAGATGTAATGCATATTCAATTAAATGTACACCACTGTTAATGATGCACAGTTACCTTTTAATATCATAAAACAAATTAGGGACAGCAGACCCAAATGTATACCTCCCGATACCACCACTTGGTCTTTTTTTCTTTTTCTTTTTTTTTTTTTTTTTTTAATTTTTTTTTAATTTTTTTTTATTTTTTTTTTTAAACTATATATTGGATGTCCGAAATTTTGTTATTTTGATACGTAGTCAAGTGTGAGGAGCCAACCTCCAACGGGTTTTGAATCACTGCCATCAGCTTGAGTGTCCGACGTTTTGCCGCTGGACCATCAAAACTCACTTTTTATCTGTTAATCTATGGATGAACAAAAAGAAGTTAGAGCAGTATTTTGTGATTTTAACGTATTTGACATATGGGTCTAATCCGTAAATTAAAAGCTGTTTGAATAAAGTGTAAATTTTTAACATGGTTTGAAGGTATCTGATCGTAAACAACGTGTTTTATTACAAACGCAGCCTTCCCATATTAAAGTTGTTTCAACGGGTTCTCCGCAGTGATCACTTTTTGGTCCTATCCTGTTTATAATCTATATAAATGATATTGTTAATGGATGTAATTCCAACATACGTATACTTGCTGATGATATTTCGTTATATATAAATGTTGACAACACTGCCGCATGCTGTAATATTTTAAACTCCGATCTTGAACTGATCAATGTTTGAGCTAAAAAGTGTCTTGTTAAGTTTAGCCCTATAAAATTTGAAACCATGACGTTTAGTCGTAAAACTAAAATTACAAAATAATCCTCATTTATTTCATTTTTGTTGGACAATGTACAAGTAGCAGAGGTCGGTTCATAAGCATTATATATCCCTTTAAGAAAAGACGTATTTTACAGTCTATATTACATGTGTCCATACCATATAAATTATACAACTAATCAAATATTTACTCTCCTTTTGGATCCACCTTCTTTGCTTGCACCATTAATTTCCCATTTTATATATAATTGTTTTAAAATAAGGATGAGCAAAGTTAGGGTTTCTTAGAATTTATATTTGTAGGAAATGTTTATGTGCATGCATGCGTATGTGTATGTTTAAACATCACATTTTGGAAAAAATAAACTGAAGCACTGAGTTAGAAAGTTGTTTCTTTAAAGCACGGAACTCATTAAATGGGATGGATGTTGCGATTTGTTTGCTGGTTATAACTTCATTCGATAATAATCGTCGATTGTTTCCGTCTACGCAGAACAAATTGAACACGCCACTGGTGACACGTTCCTAAAAGGCGAGCGCTCCCATTCACGTGCTTGGCTGGTTTTTGTGCCTAATAATTTATAAGTGTTATGTGATAGAAGACGATGGTAACCAGCCAACTTGTTCGCGAGCGCTCGCCCTCCTGAACCCGCCGTGGCATGGGTTACGGAGTGGTTGTTACTTATTTAGGTTATGGAAACTGCCGAAGACTCATTGGAAGTAAATAACAGAAGTTTCACGAATACGGAATTTTATCCTATTTAATATATAACAATGATATTAGCATATATAAAGTCATTTATATACCATAGGAAAGAATTTATAATGTCAAGGGAAATAACTGTTATTATCTCAAGAGTTATTTCCCTTGACAAATGTTTTCCTATATTAAATGACTAAAGTTCTACCTCCAAAGTTAGGTCACACCAAAACATGAACAGATTAAAATAGCTTGGAAAGGGAATCCAAAGGTATTTTATAAATATTTAATATTGGAAGGGGTTAGTTATACATCTGCATCATGAATTTCACATGCAATATCTAGATCAATTGTGGATCTTATGAAGACCATTTCAAAAAATTATAAAATCCAAAGTAGGCAGAACACATCTCTGATACTTCTACAGGTTGATGGCACATATATAAAGAATAAATAAGTGAAGTTTCAGAGCTGTGGGACCTATACCCCTAAATATATGACCGTGTTTGTAAGTGACACCAAATATTATTGATAAAATTTGTTGACGTGGTATATTGTACCTCAATTTCTTCCCAACACATCTTACATTTAATATGACTAGAAATTTGAATTCCCCATTGTCTGATTAGTTTAAATACCAAATTTGAAAGCATTGCGATAATTATTACAATTTTTATGAAGTTTTGAAAATGATATAAGTGTTGCTGAAATTCATATTAAAAAATGCCATAAATCTGACAAAAACACAAAACTTCAAACCTTTGCCAAAATTTGAAAAATCATCCGATTAAGATACAATTTTCAGGATATCATTTTTTTAATGGATATTTTGACATACATTGTTTTTGTGCAATCCTAAGACGGAGTGGTGGAAAATTGTCAAAAAATCTGTTGATTTGACATGGATGACCCAACTCCCACCGCAAAATATAGCTAATTTTACTGCGGAATTTAATAAATTTTGCCGTGGAATTTCAGGGGGACTGATTTTCGTGTCATTTTTATTTTGATAAAAAAATTTACGTGATTGATACAAAGTTTGAAATTGCGTAAATTGTAAAAAAAATAATTAAAATTTGCATATTATCAGTGTTGGAAATGGCCGGGAGCCCGAGTCCACATGAAATGGGATCGGGCTACGAACTTTTCAAAATTGGTAGCCCGTGTGTCCACCATTTCTGGATAGGCTACGGTGATATAATAATTAAATACCGTCCAGTTTCACGCTATTTATCCGTGTGTGGAAATGATTCACATCGTTTATTCATTGATTAATGTCTCTCGGTCTTGATTTTATCGAGCGGTTAAAAACAAACAAATTCTATTTGTACGCGGAAGTTGTTGCTACGCGCATGTGCAAAGTAGCTTCATTCACAGACTTTGGGCCATCTACGCGAATAGCACACATAGTATGCTAATGAGTAAAATGAGATGCATGCGCATCTTACCTTGATAGAAGCCCGAAAGCATTAAAATTTGTCAACAGAATGTGTATTCCGGTATTATTTAGTGTCAACGACGCAGCGATCATGGATGGGACGCTCCATAGGCCTATTCCATCCAGGCCATGCATATTTTTAATAATATATATATTGCATGTATTAGATGTCATTTTAAGTCTTAAAATAGGGAAGGAGATTGGCCTATATAGAGTTAATACTTTGATAATGAAATGTATGGACAAGGTGACTAACGGAAACACAACACTGTCTAGTATCGGTCATTCCAACCATAATAATGTGCTGCTTAATTTTCAGAGCAATTAAAGTAGCATCCTCAGAGTTCTTACCAGTACATATTAGTTTATTTTTCAGATATTTAACTGTAATCCAGCAATGCAAACATTTATTTTAATTGTGTCAATAATCACTAAAAAACCAAACAAAAATGGCGGCAAACATCACAAGGTGAGATGGTTGCACACCATAGATGTTTGTACATACATTCCAATGCTATTTCTATGTCATAACACATATACAATTTTCTCACAATATCAGAAGATGCATAGAAATAGCATTTTTGAAAAGTATTTATTAATTATTTGGTAATCATTTAGCTACAAAATATTTATATTTCGATCACAAATACATGTAGTTTTAGTTATGCAACTTTAAACTTGGATCAATTAAGTTGTAATAATTGAGTGAAACAAAAAAAGACATACATGTATGTACAATGTACATCAATATGAACTTTGATTATGAAATAAAATGATATTTAATTGCAATTATTTTTGTGTTGTCAGTTGTTGTACATGACAATAGACATATTGTATTGGGTATATATAATTTCAACTTCAAATGTTGACTCTTCATAATTCACAATGAACTCTCTAAATTTTCTTTTGGACTCTCCATATTTTCTCTCATGAGTCATGATATTTTTGGATGAATGAGAACCCTATATCTCTGGAGTTTATTTTTGACACACACTTGCCTTACAAAAAAAATAATTAATGAACAACTTACAGGTAGGTAATACTTGAAGAAAAGGTTGGTCCACCAACTTTTCAGTTGGTCCACCATCTTTTCAAAATTCGGAGCCCCAGTGACCACCTCAATTTTCAATTAATTTCCAATGCTGATTTTACTATCGTGTTTTGTGATGGCATTGTGATAGTTGCCATTTTACTATCGTGTTTTGTGATGGCATTGTGACAGTCGCCATTTTACTATCGTGTTTTGTGATGGCATTGTGATAGTTACCATTTTACTGTGATGGCATTGTGACAGTTGCCATTTTACTATCGTGTCTTGTGATGGCATTGTTATAGTTACCATTTTACTGTGATGGCATTGTGACAGTTGCCATTTTACTATCGTGTCTTGTGATGGCGTTGTAATAGTTACCATTTTACTGTGATGGCGTGATAGTTGCCATTTTACCATCATGTTTTGTGATAGTTGCCATTTTACTATAGTTTGCTGTGATGGCACTGTGATAGTTGCCATTTTATTATCGTTTCTTGTTACACTTCAGTTATTATGTCATTACACTACAATCTTCACATGATTAATTATTTTAACAAATTTTTTGTTTTACAGAAATTCCATTAGCCAAGCGGACAGGAAATTGTATTACAACGTACAGAGACCTCATCAAGCGGAACGAAGAGAAATTGCAATCAGATGAAATAACTTACCTTCGTGAGTTGTCTTAGTCTGTATTCTACACTGTCATTAATAAATGCGGACTTCACACGCTAAACTGCTTTCTTATGCTCTGTCTTCTGACAATGTTTATAATATATTGATAAAACTTTGATAATATTGTTTAAATCAGGGTTTTTCTTAAAATGTAATTCTTTCTTATGTAATATAAATGATAAATGTAGTACATACACACTACATTATGTACATTAGGTGGGAATTATCATTGAAAAATTCAGAGAATCTCGTTCAATTCCGTTTACATCTTATAAACATTCATAAAAAACGTGTTGCCATAAACCGACTCGGGCTTATTATAATATGAACAGTAAGTGAACAACCGACCCCACCACCCTAATCACAACTACCCAGACCACCTTTTATACTTGCCTGTCTTGTAATCATATTAGTACTTTCTGTGCTCTTGTCCCCCCCTCCCCAATATAAAATGCTCCAACCCCAATATAATATCAAGGCTACACCAATGCAAATGCTCAAGTTTGAGAAAAAGTACCCCAACCAAAACTATAATGGAATTAAATTATCTAGTATCCAAGAGTATATTGTGGAACAACACATTAAATGGTCGAAAGGAATAAAGTTAACGACATACAAATGAAATACAGTAAAATGAAGATGAAGTAATTTGACCGGAATACACACAGAGCTGTGTAATGATAATAAATATAAATATGGTCTCACTAATTATTCTTTGGTTTCCACAATAGATGTTGGACGATCACATGTGGCATTTGCCATCGTGTGCGGTGCTGTGGAGTTGGCAGCCCTGTTCGTGCTGCTGTGTGGAATGTGGCCAGGCCATTGTCGTCGTGTTCTTAGAGGAGCTTTGTTTCTGACATCGTCGCTTATTCTCTTCTTCGCAAGTAAGTACAGTACAGCTGAGCACATTGTAAGGACCTGCCTCCAGACTTGTGTACTATACTATGAACACAAGGGGATATCATTTTCTGTAGTGATGGTTAAGGTTATTAGTTATATCCAGAAAGTGCTCCAAGCAGCTCCTCACTGTTTTCATTGGGCAAGTCTAATAAACAAAGCTATGCAAATAAATAAATAAAAATAAACTAAAAACTAAAAAACAGTTTATTTCAGCTACCGGGTATGTGGGGTGTTACAAGCACAATTATTTGAATCTGTTTATTTCAGCTATGTGTGGTGTTACAAGTGAAATTATTTAAATCTGTTTATTTCAGCTATGTGTGGTGTTACAAGTGGAATTATTTGAATCTGTTTATTTCAGCTATGTAGGGTGTTACAAGCAGAATTATTTGAATCTGTTTATTTCAGCTTTGTGTGGTGTTACAAGTGAAATTATTTGAATCTGTTTATTTCAGCCATGTGTGGTGTTACAAGTGAAATTATTTGAATCTGTTTATTTCAGCTTTGTGCGGTGTTACAAGTGGAATTATTTAAATCTGTTTATTTCATCTATGTGCGGTGTCAGAAGTGGAATTATTTAAATCTGTTTATTTCAGCTTTGTGTGGTGTTACAAGTGAAATTATTTGAATCTGTTTATTTCAGCTATGTGTGGTGTTACAAGCAGAATTATTTAAAACTGTTTATTTCAGCTATGTGCGGTGTTACAAGTGGAATTATTTAAATATGTTTATTTCAGCTTTGTGCGGTGTTACAAGTGAAATATATTTAAAATTGTTTATTTCAGCTATGTATGGTGTTACAAGTGGAATTATTTGAAGCTGTTTATTTCAACTATGTGTGGTACAAGTGAAATTATTTGAATCTGTTTATTTCAGCTATGTGTGGTGTTACAAGTGAAATTATTTGAAGCTGTTTATTTCAGCTATGTGTGGTGTTACAACTGAAATATATTAAAACTGTTTATTTCAGCTTTGTGTGGTGTTAGAAGTGGAATTATTTAAATCTGTTTATTTCAGCTTTGTGCAATGTTACATATGAAATATATTTAAAATTGTTTATTTCATCTATGTGAGGTGTTACAAGTGGAATTATTTGAAGCTGTTTATTTCAGCTATGTGTGGTGTTACAAGTGGAATTATTTAAATCTGTTTATTTCAGCTATGTGTGGTGTTACAACTGAAATATATTAAAACTGTTTATTTCAGTTATATGTGGTGTTACAACTAAAATATATTTAAAACTGTTTATTTCAGCTATGTGTGATGTTACAAGTGGAATTATTTGAATCTGTTTATTTCAGCTATGTATGGTGTTACAAGTGGAATTATTTGAATCTGTTTATTTCAGCTATGTGTGGTGTTACAAGTGGAATCTGCTTCATTGCTTTGAGAGATCGCGACCAAACATCTCTAGCCATTTACCCTGAAGGTGTGATACACAACTACTGGTGGTCATTCATGCTACACTGGATCGGATGCGGTCTGTGTTTAGTCGACAGTTTTATTCTCCTTTGTTTGGTCAGAAGGACATACGATGATGTCACAGAACTTGGTGCATATTCTGCGTATTACAGCATATAATAACTGCAAAAAATGCACCTTCATATTTGTTTAAAAATATGTTAACAATTCTTGGACATATTTCAGTTAGAAAAATGCACATATTTCAGTTAGAAAAATGCACATTTTTCGTGTTAGGATTGAAGAAAATCTCTAAAATTTGTAACAGGAGATATCATAGTTTATTAGTGACCTCGTGAAAAACTAGGTGTTGCGTAAACATTATGTCATAACTGAATGAAGTGTCACATTTTTCCAAATTATGTTCTTTACAAATTTCAACAATAATGCTTTAATTTATTATTTTGTTTTACGATGGACAGACAATATATAAAATGCTAAACAAGTGCCTGTATAATACTGTTTATCTTACAAATTGCATAATAATTATTTTGATGTGATAAATAATATCATACAGAATCTCATCTTGTAGTCTTAATGGCTATAGTTTATTTTTTTTTAAATGAGAGAAATTTGCACCCATCATTTAACTAAAAAAGGTTATCAGAATTAATGGTTTGTCGAATAACAACCATCAGTGGCTTTTGATTGGTAAAATGTGAAGAGAAAAAAGCCTGTGACCTACATGTACATTCCATTGTGAGAATGGTTAATGTAGTTTAGCTAAGTACTATGCAATGTCTGATCATGCATGAAGTAAAAAACAAACATTTAATGCCAAAAGAGTCGTTCAGAGAAGCAACTAGAAACACTAGCGCTGTAGAATACTGCTTATGTTTGAATAATTATACAGCTCTACGAAACAATTAATGGCGAATAAACTTATCATGAGCTATGGATTGATGTATGCAGATAAAATAAATGTATAGTACAGAGTACATTTGTAAAGACAATGATGCTTGTTCGAGTAGTTTATTTAAATTCTTTATTTACCGTAAGCTGAACAGCTCATCGGTTCCACAATAAATTATAACATGGTGAACAATGACAACCCCACCTCAACCCAATAATTCCCATAAATATGTGTTTTTTTGTATTCGTTGAATTATTCACTCACAAATTCTGATGTTCAGAATGGAAGCTGTCTCCCCCCCCCATATAAATTTTGTTCCAACCCCCCTGCAGAATATATATATATAAATATTAGAAGAATGCAAACAATATTCTCTAAATAACTATTTCTCAGATTTGTGGCACTATATAAATACTTTCCAAAATTATGTAGCTGCTTAGTTTAAATAATTTAATAAGTTTAAAAACAGAAGGAATTTTCCAATAGTAAGATGTGATATATATTTTTCTTAAATGGTTATATAATGGGTAAACCAGTATAAAATGATATTCATCTTCAATTTCATCAACACTTATAAATAAAACATATTCTTTTAGAATGGTCAGTAGTGTTATATCTACCAGTCTCAATATCTAAAGTGTGAGATGACAAACGGAATTTAGTAATACATTTTCTTATGTACAGGTATAAATTTGGACAAATAATATTGCAATATTAAACACACAGTCCCACAGACCCTTTGACCTAATTAATTTCCAAACAAATAATTAATTTTAAATATAAACATTTGATTTGTCCATAGAAATACTTCAT
>JAULBS010019808.1:0-41277 GCA_032355785.1 Symmetromphalus regularis
TAGATTTAGTATCAGTAATAGTAGAAGATTTAGTAGTAGCAGTGGTACTAGTAGTAGTAGTAGTAGCGGTAGTAGTAATAGTAGAAGTAGCAGCAGTAGTAGTAGCAATAATAATAGTAGTAGTAATAGTAGTAATAGTATCAGTAGTAGTAGTAGTAATAATAATAGTAGTAGTAATAGTAGTAGTAGTAATAGTAGTAGTAATAGCAGTAGTAGTAATAATAGTAGTAGTAGTAATAATAGTAGTAGTAGGAATAGTAGTAGTAGTATCAGTAGTAGTAGTAATAGTAGTAGTAATAATAATAATAGTAGTAGTAGTAGTAATAATAATAGTAGTAGGAGTAATAGCAGTAGTAGTGATAGTAGTAGTAATAATAGCAGTAGCAGCAGTAGTAGTGGTAGTAGTAATAGTAGTAGTAAAAGAAATAGTATTTTTGTAGTGGTAGTAATAATAGCAGTAATAATAGTAGTATTGATAGTGACAGTTGTAAATGTAGTTCTAACAATAACGAAGTAGCACTAGTTGTTTGTAAAAGTAGTAGTTGTTTGTAAAACTTGATGTCTTTATTGTTCATGATGATGTTATTGTTGTTAAACTAGCTATCGGACAAGCATTCCTAAACTTTGTAATGTCCTGCTTACAAATAGGGACAGGTGGAGCTGGGACAAGTTTGGGTCCCGCCCATTCTATTGCGATATAGATGTCTTCTGAATAGGTGTTCGTATTATCAGTATAAGTAGCAGTTTTGTTAGAGGTACACAGGTAGATCTGCTGGCTCAATGGCGGATACCTGGTGATAATTACATATTTGAGATGACACCTCCAGGCGAAATGAGATTCGTCACAGCAGGACACCTGTCAGTTAAATTTAGTTACCGTAATTCTCCTATTTATTGCCATGCTCGAAATTGATCAGTTAGAGGTTTGTAGAGGTTAATAAACGAGTTCGTGTGAGATATAGTTTATATTAAAACCAGAAGTTAAATTTCACAATGGCAGCACAGCATTTGTTTTTGTTTTTTATCAAAGTAAAGTTTGTTTTATTTAACGACGCACATTTAGACGTCATACATATGGTCATTCGGACATAGATCTTTAGAGGAAACCAGTTGTCGCTACATATGCTACTCTTGCCGATAAGCAGCGAGGACAACACATACCATGGCCTTTGATAAACCAGTTGTGGACCACTGGTTGGAACGGAAAATAGTCCAAACTGCAAATGGGTCCACTGAGAAGGACCGATCCGACAACCGACCGGTTCATAATGTTTAATGATTTACATAGATTTGATACTGATTATCAGGACCTTAGCAAATTAGTATAATTAATAATTATACAATCTAATTTCTCGTTCTCGTATTTTCAAGACGTTACTATTATTAAGTAGTGATCCTCAGTGGTTCAGTGGTAGGACATCGGACTAACAAGCTGAAGACACTGGTTCAAAACCCGTTTGAGGTTGGCTCACACTTTACTACGTGTCAAAGTTACCAAATGTTTGACACCCAATTGTCGATGATTAACACAATCTATGTTTTCTAATAATATCATGCTCTTATAATACATTTCAACAGAATATAGTTTGGGAGGACTGCCATCTTGTACAACTATGAAACTGCCACTTTAATTTGCCATGATGATACAAGGTCGGTTAACATGAATTCGACATACAGATACACGCAGTTTAAAACAATGTGAGGTATCTCCTTTATTGTAGCTTTGATTACTATGCATTATAATATATACAATTTCAATTAATACCAAACATATACAAAAGAAATGACCATGGGTGACAATCGCTTTCTGGAAGTGGGGGGAGAGAGGCGGTGGAGTCGATAGGCTTCCTGGAAGTGGGGTAACGGAGACAGGGGCATTTTAATTTTTCGAAGCAAATAAGGGGGGTATAATCATATAGGCATCCCCCTTCCAAAAAAGTGTGTTGGGGGGGGGCTCCTCCCCGTCCCCTCAGGATTTACGCCCCTGGAAATGGCGTGAATGATGATAGGAAGACAGAAGTACATCTGCACCAATTTGACATAAAAGTACGTGTAGTCTACAATAATGAAACAGTTAAGGCGTGTGTTTCATTGGCCCACTCGTAATTTTTATACTAAGCACATTGAGAATAATAACCTAAATGTATTTATTTCTTGTTAGTTTTATTACAATCCTCTGTAGCAGTACATTAAGACCAGTTACAGTTGATCATTGACACCATGAGAAACTTTAGAACGAAGCATTAATGAAGGAAACTGTAATCCCTCTAAATATCCTGGTAGACCTGTATCCTGTCTTCGTTTTCGTTTTATTGCTTAGCCAGCAATTACATTGAATTTGAGAAGGTGGATGGATACTTTCGTGCCGTATTGGGAGTTTCTTTGCGATAGTTCCGAAATGATAATGTCATTCTATTACAGGTGGCGGATCTAGGCAGAGACCCCAGAGGCCTGCCCCCGTGTATTTTGCAATTTAAATAACATTTTTAAAAATTATTTTTGTTTACATTTGTGAGGACTGCCACCTTGTACAACAATGAAACTGCCCCTTTAATTTGCCATGATGATACAAAGTCGGTTAACAAGGATTCTTTATGATCTCCCTCTTAATATATATTCTGGATCCGCCACTGATTACCACTACCAGCCCGGGTACGCTCGACGAAATCGCGGACCATCTCGTTTCCCCCACCCCCACCCCACCCCCATACCCCACCATTATAGACCACTTGTATACTTCGGTATGTTTGCGCAAAAACGACATGGTTTAAAGTGTTACATTGATACAATAAAGAGAAATACTGATAAAGATTATTATTTATGCATTTTAATTTTAATTTCAGTTTTTCTAAGCAAAAAGGGGAGGGGGTGGTAATTATATAGGCTTCGACCCCTGTCCAAAAAGTGGGGGTGGGGGATTTACGCCCATGGTCAATTCAGAGTGAGGCTCAGTGAGTAGTTGTTGTATTCCACTTACACCAACCAGTGGTTCACAACTACTTGCTACTTATCGATAAGAGTAGCCGCGTTAGCGGGTTTCGTTTCTCCTACTAACACTAACATCTGTCCTGGACAGATATTACAGGAAGCTGAGTTGTGTGCCTAGTGCAGGGTGCTTTAAGCTTAATTTCCAAACAAAGAATTAATTTTAAATATAAATATTTTATTTGTCCATAGAAATACTTACATAACCACCACATCTCGTTTATTATCAATATTTTATAAATAATAATGAATTATGCTCACGGACAAATAAATCATAAACCATAAACTCGACATTGAATTCCCTATACCATGGTTCAGGTAAAACGTCTTGCGTGATATATAAGCTAGACACGGTATCACAAATTTATGGAAGTTTCATTCGTAATTAATATTTAGAGCACAAAGGTCCTTAAATTCCGTGGGAATATACCTTTAATAGTATACTTTTTATAGCTTTAATAACATACTTTTTGTAGTATCCCTATCAACAGTTATGAATGTATTACACAAGATAATAATAATGATAGTGGTTATGATAATGATGACGATGAGTAGTAGGAGAAGGAGGATGTTACGACAAAGACATATGACGAAATGTATCAACTTCAACTCAATAACAAGCTTAAACATTATAATTATCTGGACGTAACAGATTCGAAATAGAAATATGGTACACGTGTCAGATGAACACAACAACGCACCGAACACCCTCGCGTGGAGCTGGCCTCGTGCGTTCAGTACAATCATCTTACGAGAAGCAAGTTCAAACTACTGACGTACATCCATCACGGAGGTGTCCGTGCATACTTATTCATAGTATTACTTAACACTGTTTATATAACGGCTTGTTTAAACTGCTAATTTGGCTAGCATCAGGTATTTAAGTTCATTATCATATATAATTTATATTGATGCGTCACATCTGGCGTATCCATCGGCCACGTTATTGCAGTGGTTAAGCTGTCAGACGCGTGGCTGGCAGGTACTGGAATCGAATCTCGGTCGAAGATTTTTAATTTCTGTATTGACTCCAACCCAGAGTGAGTGCTCCGCAAGGCTTAATGGGTGAACACCGACTAGTAATCTACAACTGGTTTATCAAAGGCCGTGGTATGTGCTATCCTGTGTGATTGTCTATATATCGATAAGCATAAGAGTAGCCGCATTAGTGTGGCGGCAGCGGGTTTCGTATTTCCTACTAACATTAACCTCTGTATCGGACTGACAGCACAGAAAACTTAGCTATGTACCAAGTACAGCCTTCTTGAACCTTAATAGGATATAAGCACAAAAATAAATACAACAAACCTATAATTTCATGCGCGTCAATCCCGGGGAGGGGGGAGACACGTCCCTACCACGTTTTTGACAGGGGGGACGCGTATATAATTATCCTCACCCCACTTTTTGCTTAGAAAAAAAAAAAAAAATTCACTGAAATTAAAATGCCTAAATAATAATCTTTACCAGTATTTCTCTTTATTGTATCAATGTAACACTTAACTATGTCGTCTTAGAGCAAATATACCGAAACACATAGGGCGTCTATAATAGTATCAATCATAGGGATGTGGGAGACGTATCCCCCCATTTTTCGGACAGGGGGATGCCCTGTCTTCACACTTTTTGTGCATAGGGGATGTACCGCCCCCCTAACCCAACCCCAGCCCCAACTCTCAAGGAAGCGAATTTCGCTCTTGGAAGGGAAACATTGGACTATTTTTTTATTAAAAATGTAACTATGCTTCTACAATTCAGAGATTGCGAATATTTCATCGTCTGAGTAGAACGATTTTAAATTATAGCCCCTAGACACGACCAGAAGATAATCAGTGAAATCAGTCTTGCGAGTGTTCTTTGCGAGTATTCTTTTGAGAGAAGAATCCTATTGATTTGATATTTAGGAAAATCGCAAACGATCTGTTGCAAGCTGATGTTTTTAAGGAGATTTCACAAACGTCTTGCATCTGAGTCGGTGCATCAACATAGAAAATAATTCGCTGGGTCAACATGACATCAGACAAATTATGATACGGCACTTTTAAATATAGAATTTGTTTTCTTTGTGTTCTGTCGAAAGTTGAGAGAAGACAGCGTGGTTACTTTATTTTGGAAACTATTTGATACAGGTAAGTCACTTAATACTTTCATGACTTATCTTAAAGCCAAATATACCGCCCCTGAAATTGCCCACAGACACACACACACACGAACACACATACATAACACACAGACACAAATACACACACATTTACACACACAGACTCACACACACACATTTAACACACACAGACACACACACAGACACACACACGCACATACATACACACACACTCACACACACACATACACACACATACACACGCACACAGGCACACACACAGACACACACACACAGACACACACAGAGACACACAGACACACACACAGAGAGACACACACATAACACACACATCAACGCGAATGAAAGATGAACAAGGAAACTTACAAACACACACTCACATACTCATACACACAGAAATATATGCACGCGCGCTTGATAACACGCACGCACGAAACCTTAAACATAGAAACTTACAAATACACAGATACCATATACACACAATACACACATACACACACAATACATACATACACACGCATACACACATGCACATACATACGTGGTGCTATTTGTGTGTCTGTTTATGTCTATGTTTATGTATGTCTGTGTGTGTTTCTGTGTTTTCTTTTCTGTGAAATAGCACCACGTATGTATGTGTGAGTATGTATGTGTGTGTGTGTGTGTGTGTGAATGTGTGTGTGTGAATGCGTAAGTGTATGTACATGTGTGCATGCGTGTGTATGTGTGCATTGTGTGTTTATGTGTGTATGAATGTGTATATGTGTGTGAATGTGTGTGTATATATTTGTGTGAGTGTGTATGTGTATATGTGTGTGAATGTGTATTTGAATATGTGTCTGAATGTGTATCTGTGAATGTGCGTGTGTAAATGTGTGTATATATATTTGTGTGTGTGTTAATGTGTGTGTATGTGTGTGTGATTGTGTTTGTGTATCTGTGGTTGTGTGTATATGAATCTGTATGTGTGTCTATGTATGTGAGTGTGTGTATTTATTTATTTATTTATATATTGTATGTGTGTGTATGTGTGTCTGTGTATGAATGTGTATTTGAATGTGTGTGTGTGAATGTGCGTGTGTAAATGTGTATATATGTGTGTGAATATGTGTGTGTGTTTATGTGTGTTTATGTGTGTGAATATTTGTATGTGTGATTGTGTGTTTGTGTATGTGTGATTGTGTGTGTATGTGTGTATGAATGTATGTATGTGTGTATGTGTAAATGTGTGTGTAAATATGTGTGTGTAAATATATGTGCGTGTGTGTGTGTGAATGTGTGCGTGTGTATGTGTGTGACACCATAACATATAATCTGGTTTCTGATATTGTACGCTATTATTAAATACGTGTATTTAGTTTGTTATGACGTCTACAATAATTTAAACACGTTTCTTTCTTTCAAACTGACTTGTCGATTGCCTAACAACCTATAGACGGCGCTGTACATTTCCTCAAAGCTGTACATTTCACTTTGATCTCCGATAAGAAGCTAACAAGATAATTTGGGTATTTGTGAAGAGATTTTGTGATTGCGCAGCACAAACACTTACATTATACAGGGACTATAAAAGCGTTATGGCGGAGATAAATGCACGTTTTATATACAACACACAAATTGATTTTTAACGTCAGACACCTGCGTTTTATTATGACATTATGTTGAGTTAACGTTGCCTGTAAGGCCAAGAAAGATTTTTTTTAATGTTAAAGTAAAAGTTTGTTTTATTTAACGACGCCTCATGGGTACATTGATTTTTATCTTATCATCGGCTATTGGACGTCAATCATACGGTCGTTCCGATAAGCAGCAAGGGGTCTTTTATATGCACCCGTTCTTTAATTTTGTTCATAAAGTTTTATTATTGTTCGTTCCAACCAGTGGTCCACAACTGGTTTATCAAAGGCCGTGATATGCGCTGTCCTGCTCTTTGGGATTGTGCATATAAAAGATCCCTTGCTGCTTATCGGAAAGAGTAGCCTATGTGGCGGCAGCAGGTTTCCTCTTAATACATATGTCAGAATGACCATATGATTGACTTCCAATAGCCGATGATAAGATAAAAATCAATGTGGTCTAGAGGCGTCGTTAAATAACAAACTTTTCTGAAGGTCAAACATTTGGTCAGAGGAATTCCGCTATGTTTTCCCCATTAGCAGCAAGGGATCTTTTATATGCATTTTCCCGCAGACATCACAGCACATAGCACGGTCTTTGATATATCAGTCGTAGAGCTGTGGTTATTACGGGTCTCCAGTTTAAAAAAAAAAATGAAATTATTTTAGAATCCAGAAAATCCATTTAAAAATTCGCGGTTTCATTTATGTTAAAAAAAATTTTTTTAAATAATAATAATAATAATAATAATTATTATTATTATTATTAATATTATTATTATGATTTTTAAAAAGATGTTATTTATAACCCAACATTTTGGGGGGCCCGTCTAGATTCACCACTGGAACCTGTTCATCGTATTAAAAAAATAATTAAAATAATTAAATATTATAAATAAACAAACAAACAAACAAACAAATAAATAAAGAAACAAACAAAAAAAAAAACCAAAAAAAAAACCCCACACAAACAAATAAACAAACAAACAAAACAAACAAAACAAAACAAACAAACAAACAAAACAAAACAAACAAACAAACAAACAAAACAAAACAAACAAACAAACAAAACAAAACAAACAAACAAACAAAACAAAACAAACAAACAAACAAAACAAACAAACAAAACAAACAAACAAACAAACAAAACAAACAAACAAACAAAACAAATAAATAAAATAAATAGAAATAATAAACGACTTCCAGTGGGGGATACAAAAATAATATAATGCCAATTCCTCGGATTCTTTAAAGTTAAAAAATAAAAATAATAAATAAAAATAATAATCGTAAAATTTAGGAGCCCCCTAAATCCATTACTGACTTCTGACATCGAATTATTTTCGAAAAGACCGTAATTTAATGTTTTCGTACGTGTTCTGTTTTTATTTTAAATTTTTGTTGGTGGTTTTTGTTTAGGTGGGTTTTTTTTTTTGCAACCCCACAAGAGAATACTGATTTATTAATTTAAAAAATGACATACGTTAATCCATTTTCTTGTTAAACTGTTAGAATTACACATTTTTGACTTAACATAGCTAATTCTAAATAGGATGCGTTCTCAAAAATAATGCACGTTACCATAGTTTCCGTTAAAATCCTTTAGCACACCGTAACGAATTGGAGCGGGATGTAGCTCAAAAGGTATAGTGTCCGCCTGTAAATCTGTCGGTCGTCGGATCGATCCTTCTCAGTGGACCCATTTACAGTTCGGTCTATTTTTCGTTCCAGCCAGTGGCCACAACTGGTTCATCAAAAGCTGTGGTATGTGTTGTCCTGTCTGTGGGACGGTGCATATAAAAGACCCCTTGCTGCTTATTGGAAAAGAGTAGCCTTTATGGCGGCAGCAGATTTCCTCTAAAATCCGTGTCAGAATGACCAATAGCCGATGATAAGATAAAAATAAATGTGCTCTAGAGGCGTCGTTAAATAAAACATACTTTACTTTTTTTCTTTTATCTTAACTGATTTTGACTCATATAACAGTTATGTGAGCCTCGGTGTTCCAGCGGTAGAACTTCGGACTCTCAAGCTGAAGACAGTGGTTCAAAACCCGTTACAGTCTGGCTCACACCTGATTACGTATCAAAATAACCAAATGTTTGACATCCAATAGCCGATGATTAATAACACAATGTGCTCTAGTGGTGTCATTAAACAAAACAAACCATATACAAGTTATGAACAACTGTCTGGAACTAGAAACATCCTAATGTATCCACTGACAGTGGTCGATCCGCTGAGTCACCGCACCTCAATCAAACGCCCTATCGTCGATACGCGTACCTCGCTACCTAAGATACCAATGAAATTTATCTTTAGATATTGTCCCACTTTTACGACATACGTTCGAGTTTCTCTATTGCTCGATAGGCGAGGAATAATTGCCTGCTATCATTCAAATACAACATGAAGCTTGTAAAACGTTGAGTGGAACATACTTATGTGCTTATCACTCTCACCTGCCTAGTGAACGAGACTCGGTTCAAGAAATGCGGCAGTGTACGCCGGGCTTTTATCGGCCCGTATTTACATTTGACAGACAGCGCACTTCCATTCTTAAAAAGGCAAATAAAGGGAAAGTTTTTAACGTTTTCAATCAGTCACGCACTGGGTGTGTTTGACGAAATACGACTGATATATTATATTATTGTTCTGTAATAAAAGTGTAAGGTAGTGGTTGAATTTAGCGGTGTTTACATTTTTGGGGTTGTGTGGTATGTTTGCATGGTTTGGCTGATACACGTTGTTATGAAAGCTGCATACGAAAAAAGGTAAGTGTTGATAATATATAATAAGATAATAATGTGTTATATTAATGTGTGTTTGTTTGTGTGTGTGTATCTATATCACACAAAACAAACACAAACACACATTATAACACACACATACATACATACATACATAATAATAATATCAATAATAACAATAATAATTTGTGTATTTGTGTTTATGTGTATGCGTGTTTTATGTTTATTTGTGTGTGTATTTATATCATACAATACAAACTTAGTTTTTTCGTAATCCAAATGTATTATATAAGTATATTTAAATTTATACTCAACAAAAATATTTTTGTTTGAAATTAAAAAAAATTAAATTGCTTTAAGCAGGAGGGTGTATTGAGGAGACCCCTACCCCCCTCCCCCCACCTCCACATATTATTATTTTTTGCGCTGCAGTGCTCTGTAAACATTTTAGCATGGGTGCGGGATGCAGCTCAAACGGTAGAGTGTTCGCCTGTCAACCGGTTAGTCGCAAATCGATCCTTCTCAGTGGACCCATTTGCAGTTTGGGCTATTTTTCTTTTCAACCAGTGGTCAACAACTGGTTCATCAAATGTATGTGTTGTCCTGTCTGTGGGACAGTGCATGTAAAAGACCCCTTGCTGCTTATCAGAACGAGTAGCATATGTGGCGACAGCGGGTTTCCTCTAAATAAATATGTCAGAATGACCATATGAATGACGTCCAATAGCCGATGATAAGATGAAAATCAATGTGCCCTTAGAGGCGTCGTTAAATAAAACAAACTTTACCTTACTTTGCTAATTTTTTTTTTTTTAATCTTTTTATACAATACAATACGTGTATAAGGAATGGCTTAAGTATACTTTTATGTGTTTTATTTATTTCTGTATTGTTAATATGTGGTGCACAAAGTGAAACTTAAATAAATTATCTGTCTGTATAGTATATACTATTTGTTTTAATTTTTAGATTCAGTATTTGTGTTGCAATGAAAATGGTGGACTCGCACACTTACTGCTGTCACGCAGCAATAGATGACACAATATGTGACCCACAGTTTTACCCCAATCTAAAGCAGCGAGCTAAAACAGCTGACGGAAAGAACAGTTCTTCGCAGACTAAGCAACAGCAACTGCCTATTTACAAATGTCCTGGACCTGCCTACTACTCCTTAAATCTTGATTCGATTAAACAAAGAGCACCATCATTTTCATTTGCTAGGCGTCCGACTCAACCATGGAGTGATGGATCTCCAGGGCCTAAATATAATATACAACTGTCTGATTCTAAGCATTCAAAAGGACCGTATTTGCATGGGTCTCGTCCTCTACCAACACAATCGTCTTCCCCTGGACCAGCTGCCTATTTTGTTGATGGCAACGTGACTAGAAAAGGAAAATCTCCAGGATATGTCCATCTGAATTCCAGCGATTATTCAATGGGTTGGCGTGGTCAAAGAGAGAAATTTGTTATCAATGATTCCAAGGAAAGTTATGATGCACAAACTTAACATTACAAAACACGGTTAATTTTTTGAAATTCTATTTTTTACCGCATATTCCCATACTACAGCATTAAAAAAGGAAATGATTAGACGTATTTTTATAATTGACTCTTTGGATAATTTCCTTTTAAATCCAGTGGTCTACTGTCTTTGGGAAAGTGTATATAAAAATAAAAGAGTAGCATATTTGATGGCTGTGGATTTCTTTTATACAGGTCCGGACATAGTGGGGATGGGTGGGTCAGTTGGCACGGGTCTACGATTTTGAGAGGGTATACTCCCTTTGGTATTTAACACTGATTACAAAAATCAGTTTGAAATTGGGACCTACATTTCCCATCTGGTCCGGGCCTGTTATCAGCTTTGTACGTACCTGCTTTTGTATGTGTTGCATTTATCATGGTTAAAGTCTAATGGCTGGTGATTAAACAATGTGCTAGCGATTTTTTTCTTCTTTCTTTCACTAAGCAACTATTGGTTACACAGTTCAATTTTAACTATAGGCCAGTCTAAGAGATCAGATGCTGGGCTGTAACGACATTCCCATGCAATACTCTCAAAGTCCTCGGGAAGAAATAAATGATTGCTTACATGAGCGGAGCAGAAATTTTAAAAGTGGTGGGTGGGGGGTCGAAACTTAATTAAATATTATAATATTAAAGAAGAGGTCCAAAATTAGTTGCGATCAAATTATAAACAATAGAAAAAATAAAAATTAGTAGCCAAAGTACGAGGTGAGTGGAGATGGGGTGGGGGTGGCGGGACTCCGTTGTTCGCCTGTGTTGTTGGATTTTTTAACTATAATTATATCTTCTTTTTTTCAAAGCTTTGTTGGTTATATAGTTAAATTTTAACCAGAAGTCGATTCAGAAGATTAATTGTTTGGTTGTATGGATATACTCAATACAATACTGCCAGTGTACATATAATGAAAAGAAGGGATTATTCGCATAGGTGGATGCAGAAATTTAGAAATGGGTGTCCTTAAATATATATTTCTTTAAATTATAATATTGGAGAGGGGAAAATTAGTTACAACCAAATTATAATGGAAAAAAATGTGGAGGGGGGATGCAAGCCCGTAGCCAGATGATTGAAGTTCCGCTAAAATGAAAAAAAATTTATATATATACAATGTATATTATTTTTTCGGCGTTTGTGTTTGACGAGTTCCGCCTACATAAAATTTCGATCCTCCCCCCCACCCCCCTTACTAAACATGCAGGCTACGGGCCTGGGGTTTATATAGCGATACCTCAGCACATTGTTTATTCAACTGTTTATTAGGTGTCAAATTTAAACTACTGTGTTTGTCACTCATGGTCTTTAGAGAAAGCCCGCAACGCTACATAGCGGTAAGGGATCTTTTAAAAGCGCTTTCTCACTGACACAACTAAAGCCTTTGTTACACCAGTTGTGAGCTATTAGTTGGAACGAGAAATAGCCCAAATGTGTCTACTGAAGACAATTAATTTCTCCACAAGTATGAACATCTGTGGTCTAGTGGTATGACATCGGACTCTCAAACTGAAGACAGTGATTCAAAACCCGACAACGTGTCAGACTTACAAAATGTTTGACATCCAATAGCAGATGATTAAAAAAAAATTTAATGTGCTCTAATGGTGTCATTAAACAAAACAAACCAAAATTCTCCGCCAGTGGTCGCTCTTCCTCCTGTTATTAACGCTCTATGTTATTAACTGATGTCCAGGAATAATATTATGACGTGCAAATCAATAGGAGAGCTGCAACTGCCAGTAGGCAAGTGGTCATAGTCAGCACATTGGAACTGCTCCTGGAATATTTTACTGTTTCATCTTTACATTTTTAATTAAATGCTTGCAAATGACATTTAAAAAACGAGACTGTGTTGCTTTCTTGTACGATTCGTACTTTTATTAGATTTTTTTTTTTTTAAATTATTATTATAATTATTTTTAATGTCTTTTATTAGCCAGTAATAACAAGACCTGTAGGAACCTAGGGAGAGGGGGTGGGGGGGGGGGAGGAGGCGCACTGCGTTGCACTTGTGACAAAATAGCATGGCTTGTTTAAAATCAACATAGAGAGAACCTTCATCAAATAGGTCTGTTGGTTGTACTTATTTTCATGCTTATATCCAATTAAGGTTCAAGTTCGCTGTCCTGAGCACACGACTTGGCTTCTTGTCCTGTCTATACCAGGGGTGAGAATTGTCCGCGGATTTTATCTCGCCAGGATCGATCTTGTGAATCGCTTAAATCCGATGAGATAATGTTGAGGGCGGGGGGGGGGGGGGGAGGATGGAATTCGGCGACAGGGATAGGGACGATATAAAATAAATTGATAAAAATAAGGCAAAAACAAATTTAAGTGGAATTTGTTGGAGGAAAAGGACCCTCAAAGTTCACCAGAATGCACCATGTCTCTCTGTATTTCAGAAAAAGCCCCTACCTTAGGAGAGGGCACCGTCACCTCCCAAACACTCTCCTGGATCGGTCGCTTCGCCCCCTCGCAAAAAATTGCCCGTTTTTCACTTGTGATCTAAAAAAAACACCCAATGAAAGGAAATGTGCATTCTTGTTGGTTTTCTATGAAGTGTACCTCTGTTTACATCAAACAAACAAAAAAGTCAGCTTTTTGTTTAATTTGCCATTCTCAAAGGTTAATGTTAATAAGAGAAACGATCCCCCTGTTACAAAATAATGTGGCTACTCTTTCGATAAGCAGTAATGGATCTTTTATATGCACTATCCCACAGACAGGATAGCACATACAGACTTTTCATACAGTAGTGAACCACCGGTTGGTGCAGCACTCACTCACTCTGGGTTGTAGCTGATACAAAGATTAAAAAAAAAATAATAACCTTGTCTCGACTGAGATTTGATTTACCAGCCGCGAGTCCGACAACATAACCACCGCACTACTAAATGTTCGCCAAACACCCCAATGGAAAGCCATTAAGACTGCTCCATTTTGAATTCGAACCAATGGCTTGCGAAGGAGAATATGAAGGCTCGACTTACATTTCTGCAGAAAGTCCAGCACTTCCTTCCGCCACGTTGAACTCCTAACTATGAGTATTATGATCATTATAACCACCAACTGGTATTCGTCAAGCTCATGTGCTTTTGCATTGCCGAGTATGCATTGATAACACGAATTTCCACTAACAATGTGTTTCCACCCTTCATTGCTGCTATTATATCTTCAACACATTTTATTTGTGTGACTCATAACATGTATAGAGAAGGGGATATATCTTCACATATGAACTGTTAAACATAACCATCACTACCGCCCAATTTTGACACATAATCTTGGAAATATTGTACGTCCCTTCTCTACATACGCCGTATCCAACCCCGTGAAGGAAGACAAGGATTTTTTTTTATATTAAGGTTGTATTTTAACATTATCGTCAGAATCACTGACAGAAAATTTATTTTTCTGTGTACGCCAACTCATTGAATAGTCGTAGGAACTCCATTTGCGGTAACCTGGAGTCTTTCCTTTTCGAGTCATATTGCCCTCAACAAAGTAGGCAGCGGGTCCTGGAGACGACGCTTCTACACTTAAAGGACTAAATCCATGCAAAGATGTTCCTTTTGGTCGAACTTTGTCAAAATCAGAACGTCTTACATCGTAGTTTCCAGGAGTCATGGATCTGTCCCAAGTCACCAGATCGGCTTCGGCTACTGATATTCTTCCACCATCAAGCATTAGGCATTTACCAATGTAATCCAGACGAGTTCTAATTGTAAATGATGGTGCAGTTTGTTTAATCGAATTAAGATCTATCGAGTAGGCGGCAGGTCCAGGACATTTATAAATCGCTTGTTGTTGTGGTTGTTGTTTTTTTGTCTTCTTGGGACTAATGTTTTCGTCATTTGTCTTAACTCGCTGTTTTAGCTTAGGGTAAAACTGTGGATCGCATAATGAGTCATCTTCGGTTCTGTGTAAACAACAAATATTATGATAGTTAGACATTGTACTAACTCTCTTGATCTGAACAATTTATGTCCGCGTGCATCTTTTTATGGCAGCGGCTGTGGTGCTGTTAATTTGTATCTAAAGAAAGAAAAAGAAATGTATATAGCACTCATAACTGACAACATTAAACAAAAAAATATAACTTGCAGGATTAATGGCTGTGCTGATTAAACCTTTCATCAGTAGGCCTACATTGTTTATTAAGGAGCTATCAGCAACCCCTGTAATTAAGAAAATATCCACGGATATCCATGGTCAAATAAATGCTGTCGAGAAATAGTATCCACGGCATTTACCACGGCAATTTTAGCGATCAGACGTTTCCAACTCTGAGTTTGCTAAGAAAAAAATACACTATGAAATTTTTTTTTAGTCCGCGGCAATAAAAGTGCCGCAGAGAATAAAAACTCCGCAGCAATTTCCACGGCATTGCCGACTGCTTTGGCAATTTCAAATGTTGATTAGTTGTCAGACTCACGGATTTTTAGAGGAGACCCGCTACCTCTATATTATAGGCCACTTTTTCCGATTATAATTGCACTTTCCCACAGACAGGATAGCACATACCATTGCATTTGATAAACCAGTTGTGGACCACAGGTTGGCGCAAGTGGTATAGACCTACTCACTGAGCACTCTCTCTGTGTTTAAGACGGTATCGAGATTAAAAAGTCCGTGCCTCGACTAAAATTTGATTCCATTACCTACCTGCCATGAGATTGACAGTTTAAATTTGCCTTGTGCATATTTTCAACAAGATAACATTTTCGTCGTATCGGATTCCAGATTTCATAAACATGTGGACAAGATCATGATCATTAATCAAAACATGCCATGTTTATGTGTAGTCAGATACAGACCCGTGCAAATCTGGTAATAGGCCCCAGCCAGATGGGAAATGTAGGCCTTCATTTCAAACTGTTCTTTAAGTATTTTTGGAATCAGTGCTAACTGCCAGGGGGAGTAGGCACCCTCAATATCATAGGCTCATGTCAACTTGCCAACCTGATCACCCACCCATACCCACCCTCTTGGTCCGGGTCTGATCAGACACCCAGACTGCAGTGGCGTAAGCACGAATGAAAGTGTCATCTGACAAGGTAGAGAAGCAATAAGAGTCCATAAGAAGTGCTAATAGTTGAGCATCTTATTACCATCGAGTACCGCAAATCAGACATCAATCGAAGTATTACAATATCTAAGAGACACTTCAGTGCTGAGCGAGTTATTGGGTATAACTACGAAAAATTAGTTTTAAAGACATATTATAACAGTTGCATATGGGGTGCCAAGTGTAAAAAAATTATTTAAGCTATTTTAACCCCTTTTTCTGCAGATTTAATTTATATATGTGTTTATATTTAATATATATTGCAGAGATTTAATAAATAATTTATTTATTTAATAAATATTTGGTTCATATTTTTTTATTTATTATATAAACACATATATAAATTAAATGTGCAGAAAAAGGGTTAAAATAGCTTAAATATTTTTTTTATACTTGGCACCCCATTGTTGCAATGCCTAAAATCGGTGGCAGTCGTCTTAAGCTAGAAATTTGGCGATTTTATATGAAAAATATACGTATAATTTGTTTTTAGTTGTGGGCCTACTTTATTATCCCGCCAGCTGTATTGCAATCGTATACCAATTGTTATTGGATAATAATTATCATAACTGAATTATGGCTACGTAGTCATAAATCAGCGGCTGTTTTATTCTAGATGTTGGTTGTTGTTTTTTTGTTTTTGTTTTTTAATCTAGATAATTTAGAAACTAGATAATCTGAAACTATGAAACAATTTGAATGTTAGACATATTAATAAAACAAAATGACAGTTCTGCGAATTAATATCACGCACACACGTCTTTCTACTTTTATAATATATATAAAGGTCATACACATATACTCATAATTTCAGGATGAAAGAAAATTAATATATTTAATAGCACCCGAGGATAAAACCATATTGTTTATGCAGTGGCTGTTAGTCGATCATGATGTTTGAAACAAATAGATTTACAGAATTATTACACACATTATATAATACTGTATTTGATAGCTTACATTTATTGTAGATGAAGTATTAATTATAAAATACAATTCCCTCATACCATCGGTACACACATAATTAAAGCGCGTGCACAGTAATTAATTAAGCATGGTTGATATTTAGATAGATATCAGTCTGTTTAACGACCTCAAGCACAATTATAATATTCCGTAGCATATCTTTAGCCAAATTATTAATACATGTAGTTGATTATGTAACAAAATTCGAACCGTCACTAGGGTCTATACATGTGTGCTGTGTACACACACACACACACACACACACACACACACACACACACACACACAAACACACACACACACACACACACACACACACACAAACACACACACACCGTTATAGACATTAATTTTATTGAAATATACCTTTTCTTTCTTTTAGTATTTTCTTTCTTTTTCTTTCTTTCTTTATCTTTCTTTATTTTCGTTTCTGCTTTTGTCTTTTTCATTTATTTCTTTTCTTTCTTACTGTCGGTCTTTTCACATTCTTACTTACTTTATTTTCAGTAATCCTTTATTTTGATACTTTCATTCTTCCCCTTTCCTTCTCTTTTTCTTTCTTTCTGTACATAATGATAAATAAAGTTTGCACGTAGCAAATATTTTTTACTGACAGAGCAATATTTGCGCAAACGTCCACGTTTTTATTATTATTATTATTATTTATTATTATTATTATTATCATTTTATTATTATTGTTATTATTATATATTTTTTTAAATTTTGAATTATGAAAAATATTTTTTTTTTAATTAAAATTATATATATATATATATTTTTTTTAATTAATAAAAACTTCTTTTTTTTGGATCATTTATAAATTGTATGCAAATATGTATTATTTCCTGTTATTTAATAAATATTATATTTATTTTTCTTTGAGGTTTAAATTGTAAAAAATCGTCAGATATTTTTTTCACACTTCGTATAAACAAACTACAGCTATGGTGATTTCGAAATTCTCTGCCAGACTAAATTGAGTTGCGTCCCTTGTATCTAAGACTGTTATTTCGACCACTCGGAATCGTGGAAACGTGTCACATGGACAGTCCTGTCAGTAACCATGTTGATTGTGTAAACTAAGACAATCGTTGCTGGTGAAGTCCGTACTTGCTGATATATTTCTTGTTTATTTGGGTCAGACATCAGCTTTCAGTGATTTTTTCTGGGGTGGTAAGTATCGTTTAATATAAAAGAACGACAAAAAGAATTATCAAACGCGTTTTAAAGGTTTCTTTTTATGAATTAAATGACGATATTTAAGTCGCAGGTGCGCGACAACGATGTTTCTGGAAAAGAAATATTAAAACGTAGAAAGCCATCACTAAGCAAACTTGTATGATATTTATCGATAGGCAATGTCTTGTAAATCTGAGTAAAATTAAGATAATCGGATAATTCTATAATCCACAGACTTAGGTGTCACCCCGACATAATGCTATTAGTATTATGGGATAAGTAATAGCTTGTTACTTGTATGAACCTGTAAACTTTTAACACAAGTTTGCATTTATTTTCTGAAATTCATATAGGGTTAATTGATTTATAATATATGACGCTTTATATGTTGATGCAGTTACATATCTTTATATTTATATTTTATATTTATATAATAATAATAATAATAAATATTGGAGATAATATTTTCCTGTATGTGGTAATGGGGTGAGGAATTGGTTAGGGGTCTTTGCATTATTTTCGTAAAAAGATTACCTCAAGTAGCCAACATTTATACTGTTTTGAAATAAGTGCTTAATATAGTGGGATTTAAAAATAAATTTCTGTAAAATTAATTGTAACATATACAAAGCAGATTCCAGAAAATGTTAACACTGGGATTGGGGGAGGGGAGTGGGCATACTTATGAATTATGTAACATAGCCATTGTTGAGGTGTCTTTAGAAACAACCTCATTCACTCCTTTAGCCACCAGTTTTAGTATTTTTCCTATTATAATTTGGTCATATCTTATTTGGGACACATCCCTTTAATATTAAAAATCTTTTAAATATCTTCAGATTCCTCTCCTCACCCCCCACCCTCCAAACTTAAATAAAATCCTGTAGTTAAAAATAAAACATGGTATAGTTATCCCTGAATTATAACAAAGTAGCTTGTATTAACTGGGGGTGGGGTGGGGGAGGGGGTAGAGTCTAACATTCAAATAGTGTTCATTTATACTATACTGATATTATCAAAATATAAATTACGTTGTTTGGAATCTTACCTAACCAATCTAATGTAAAGGATGATTATTATTGCCAGTTTTAAGTAAATTATGTCTGTTGCGAACCTACGTTTTCGGGGCCATGATGCTTCAAGAACAGTTATGAGGGCTCTCTGCAACCAGCAGCGAGATCTGGGTTTACCATTATCTTCTTTAATGTTTTTTTTCCATGACAGATCATCCAAAATTTGTTAAAAAACTTGAGATAAAAGGAAAAGAAGATTATAAGCATGCTTTCTCAGTTTTCTTAGAATTACTTTGAGCATACAACATAGCAAAACGCGTCAGTGGTGAAGGGGTTAAGCAAAGTGGACTAAGTTGCTTCTGAGGCCCGCCTGGATTAGAGACCTTGAAGCTTAAGTTTCATTGCTTTCATAGTAGATTGCCCCTGAATTAACTTTTTTTTAACCGAACCTTCATTATCGTCAGACTAACACAGTCATACTGCCTAAGTCATTGAGTCATTATCCAAATTGAGTTTGATACATTATCTCCCTTCCATTAACATGTTCATTAGTCCCTAAGTCATAACCACACCAGAACTCATCCAAAATGCCAGCCAGGAAAGTTTTTTTTTATAACAGGGGAAAAACAATTACGTTTTTTTTAAACGGGAGAAAAAAATTACTTAGGCAGTTATCGTATGAGTCTGACATTATGTATCTTTCTTATATTTCTAGGTAATATCTCACACAAGACATGGCTTGCAGTTGTAATGTTACGCAGTCAAACTGGACCCCTACCCGGCCTCGGGGGCCCATTGCTGCCATGTATGCCAGTCCTGGGCCCCAGTACATGCTTCCGGGGTTAGTAGGAGGCAATTTTCACGATCCCCGAAGCGTACATAACAAACGACCCATATACTCTTTTGGGATCCGGCATGGCAAGTTCACTGACGACAGCAGTCCAGGTCCCGCGTATCATCCCGATGCAAAGATTTACCGTGATGGAAAAGATGGGACCCCTCACTATACATTACATAGCCGTCATAAAGATCTTGGTACCGCCAAGACACCAGGGCCAGGAGCATATCAGCCGGAGAATGCAGGTCCCATGGCTTCCCGATCTGCTCCAAAGTTTTCTTTTGGAAGTCGTCATAGAAACCGAGGAACTGATCAAACACCTGGTAAAACTGTTTGTTTATTTTATAATTTTTCAGATTTTAATTTAATATTTTTAAAAACAGTTTTAAATAAAAAATAAAAAAAAATTCAATAGAGGTAGATTTATCATATATAATTGTGTCATTTGAAAATTGTTGTTTAATTTTTGTTAAATGATTTTGGGTGGGGTTTAGTGGTAGAATTTATATTATTTTATTTTATTTTATAAAATTTATTTATTATTAGGCCTATTATTATTATTTTAGATAGAATTTGATCAGTTATTGAATTATATTTCCTCAGATTTTTTAGGTTTAATTTAATTTTCCTTTAAGAATTTTAAATAATGTATTTTAGAAGTACATTTATTAATGATATCATTATATATCATGAAATAATGTACAGTATAACCTCGATTTACCGCCTACAGTCGTAACAATGTGATTTTGGCGTTATATCGAGTTGGTGTTAAAGTGAGGGTGCCAAGGATGCACCACCAAACATTACTGTCACTTGATCATCAGAGCGGCTTTTTGTCTTGTACTGCTACTTTGAACTGCAGAATCACTGCAATTACAACTAACTAACACAGTGGTGTTGTCAATCATTAGACAATAACAAAAGTAACAACTCTAATGAGCTTAATTATGGCCAATATACTCCTGTTGAACCGCTTGAGTACAGCTAATTGAAGCATTGGCGATACATCGAGGGAAGTATAACATATAAAATGCATTTTGTTCAAAAACATGTTTGGCGGATAGCGGATAGCGAGGGTGGTGCCAAATAGAGGGAATTAATAACGAAAAGAAATGGTACTTGAAAGAAAGATGGCGACATGAGAGATTGGCATTAAATCGGGGGCGATAAATCGTGGAATTTTTAATAATACATGTACTTTTAGCTGTGTTACAGAAGTAAAACATGATAAGTAGTGGTATCCAAATCATTGGTTGCTTAGATCAAAACTCCTTGCTCAAAGAATTTTTCTGTTTTTAAAATATATTACAGTAGCGGATCCAGAAAATCCATTTAGGGGCCCTAAAGAATTCTCAGATTCTTTAACATTTAAAATAATTTGAAAAATAGTTTTTAGATAAAATTATAATAATAATATTTTGAAATTTGAAAAACGTGGGGGTAGGGGGCCACAATGGCCACTGTATTATATCCAGTTCCTTGGTTGGATATTTGTCTAACAGCCTCACAGCTCAAACACATAAACATTGGTTATTGTGGGTTCAGTAAACCCTCAAGGCAGATGTTATTTTATGGAACCCCAGCCCCTTCCAAATGTTTCTTCAGATACACCTGCAATGATCTGTTGGTTCAATTAACCAATCATCAAGTATGAAATTTCAACTAATTGTCACCACTAATGCAACAACTGAAATTGTCCGATGCAATCAGCAATGTCGTGGAGATTGCCACAAAGTTTTTCATTCTCTGCTGCACTTTTATTGTCGAGGACAAATTATTATTACTTTTTTTATAGCAAACTCAGAGTTGGAAATGTGTGAACGCTAAAATTGTCATGGAAAATGCTGTGGATACTATTCCTCCACAGCATTTATTTTGCTATTGACATTTTCTTAATTGCTGGGATCAGGTGCGGATGTAGAATTTCTGAAAGTGGGGGGTGGGGGTGGGGGGTTCCAAATGTGATGGGTGAATAGGACTGGGGAAAAATGGTTAATTTTCACATCCTTCCACATGGAAAATATATATATTTTTTTTAAACCAAGTAAAAGGGAGGGTTCAGACCCCTGGGACCCCGCCTCAAGATCCGCTATGCTACTGGGGATTGTTATGTAATGGTAAAATTCAATATTGCAGGTCCAGACACGTACAGTTTGCCAGCTATGATGGGAAAGACTGCACAGGCTGGTAAAAGACAAGCTCCAATTTATTCCTTAACTGGGAGGAGTAAGATTGGAAGTTTCCACGAAGACATGCAAAAGGTTTGTTAACATCAGTTTAATTTTTTTATTTTTTTATAATAGTGTTATGGAAACATTTGAGATGCATATGTATTGGGGACATTTGGGGTGTTTGTATACATTGATCAATACACTAACTTCAACCCCTGAAATTGCCTGCAGCAATCGGCAATGCCATGGAGATTGCCGTAGAGATTTTTATTCTCCACGGCACTGTTTCTGCCGCAGACTAATTTTTTTTTAAGGTTTTTTTTTTTTTTATTATTAAAATCAAAAGTATTCTTTATGCTAAAATTGTCATGGAAAATGCTGTGAACATTATTTCTCCATAGCATTTATTTTTTTAATTGCAGGGATTGTAACCCCACCTCCTTCCCCAAAGATCCACATACCATATGATATAGCTCCTACAAGTTTAGTTTCATAGGTAGATCAATGAATTTTAATAGGGGCTTTCTAAAAATATTTTAAAGTTTTTTAATATTGAAAGATGGGGTCAAAAGTTATTTTTAACCGAATTATAATGGGATAATATAAAACTTGGTGACTGTCCAGACACCTAAATACACATATTCAATTCGGATCAATAGTTTATTGTACCTTTACACCCCTGGAAGCAGCATATACATCTGGGCAGTTCCAAGGAAACGTCAACCTCCTAATGAATATTAGAACATAATTTTTTCTTTGAATGTTTGGTATCATTAGAAAGCTATATCTGTAAAAAAAATTATTTGTGAGGCCCATGCAGATTGTGTGCCCCTAAGCTATAGCCTGTTTAGCTTATGCCTAAATCTGGCACTGATGATAATACACAATAGATCTGGTTCTAGTTGTGTTAAAGGAGTCCGGACACCACAAGACATGTAGTGCGTAATGTATTCATTTGCCATCAAAAACTCCATTCTTGGAACACCCGGTTGGCTGCGAAGCACTGGCCAGCTGCACTTATAAGGTTTGGGTTAAAAACAGGAGTGGGTGCAATTATGCATAGATCTAGACGAAAACAAGGCAAAACGTCGTCGGTGAGAGATGTCGCAGACTTTCATTAGTGACGTAACAGTACACATATTTAGATTTCTTAGTCGCAGACTTTCATTAGTGACGTAACAGTACACATATTTAGATTTCTTAGTCGCAAATTTCATTAGTTTTTGTGTTGTTTTCAGACCCCTGGACCTGCTAATTACAATGTATGTGATCCCAACCTGTATCGTGAAAAGAAGCCACAGTACAGTCTTACCTCAAGAAACCCCATGCCGTCAGACACGACACGGAAACCAGGGCCCGGGGCACACTCACCCGAAAAAGTAAGTCATGTTTACAGTTTAGACACTATTTCACATGGTCCTGTGTTGTTTCAGTTTATTTATGAAGTGTTTCACTCCGATACATTGCTCTTGATTAAAAGCTAGCTGATTGGGTGAAAACTATTTGCATGAAAATGTAGGCTTATTTTAACAGAACAAACCAGAACTTTATTACACTCAAGTCATCATTCTAATACATATAATATTACAGCATCAAGATGACAGTAATAATAAATAAAAATAATAATAATATGCATAAGGAGGAATGGAATTGTTTGTTGATGATAGTTATAAATTTATTGAATTTGTGAGAGTTCAATATTTTTACAGAAAATTGACTAGATTTACATAATGTTTTTGAGAGTTCCAATATTTTTTACAGTTTAAAAGCTGTTGAAATTTGTATACATTTGGTCTTGTAATATAATATCCATGAAAGTATTAAGATTTTCCATCTGTAAATTTAGCACACATAAATAAATAATGAAATTCATCACTAACTTTAATCATTTGTAATACAATATATAATTTGTTTTTTTCATGGTATGTTCTATCCTGTCTGTTAGATAGTGCGTATGATTTTGATAAATTATGAATTTAGATGAAAATACTGCCGTACGACTGAGATTCGAAGCATAAATTCACAAAGAATGAACCACAAAGTTTCTGCAACAAATGACAAAAAAAAAGAGAGACAAAATCGCCACTTAAGAAATATTTAATCTTGTTTAATTTTCCAATTTACTTTTTCAGGTTTACTTCAACAAAAGAGTTGCCCCAGCATTCAGCTTTGGTATCAGACACTCTCAATATTCCACCCCTCTTATTGTTGATGCCATCGAGTAGAGAGAGCATCGAGATACCATGTCATAGGTATAGAAGATATTTCATTATGTCTCATCGAATTTCGATTTCTTTTGTGCAGGTTTGCATGGATAAGCGAATCAGCCCGGCCTTCAGTTTTGGTGTCCGGCATACAGCATACAGTGCTCCGCTCATCGTTGATCCCATCGACTAGATTACACAATGTAAAAATTTACTTTAGGTATCATATTTCACCCCATTAACCTAATTCACAAGATGTGATATCATTCGCTAGGTTCTCACCACCTCAAAGTAAGTGCTTTCCAAATATTTGCTTTTTTTTTTTTAAGTCTTTGTTCCCAAAAAATAAATGAATGCATCAAAGACACTAGATTGTTAGATTTGTATATGAGTTTAAATGTTTTTATGACATGCTTTGGTATTTGGAAACACTGCAAGTGAAAGTTCTTATAGTAATGGATTGTATTCTGCGATAACAACAAATGGTTTGTCGGATCTTTTGATCAATGTGTTTAACCCCTGAAATTGCTTGCAGCAATTGGCAATGCTTTGGAGATTGCTGCAGACTTTTTAATTCTCCATGACACTTTTTTTTGCTGCGGACTAAAAAAAAAAAAAAAATTCTTGTTATTAAAAATAAAGTATACTTTACACTAAAATTGACGTGGAAAATGCCATGGACACTATTTCTACAAACCATTTATTTTGTCGTGGACATTTTTCTTAATTGCAGAGGTTGATGTGTTTGTAAATACAGAAACACGTCATGAAACATTTTCAGCATACACATACGTCTAACATTCTGGTGTCTTTGGCACACTATTTAGTTACTTGAAACAAAGAGAGAGAAAAGTAACTATTCAGAAAATACTTACTTCGAGGTGGTTAGAATCTAGGGAATGGTGGAGGTTGATGGGAGAGATGTTTGCTTGGCTGGAAGAGCACTGTTCCATTTTTTGTACCTCCTGCTGATGAAATAGTGCTTGGTAAAGCATAACCTTGTTTATATTCCACTCCAGCTTTTATTCGTTTTTTTATTTCCAGTGTTCGCACTTGAAGGCTTGAAAGTACTTTTTAACATTTGTCAGTTAAATATAATACAGTCTGTCTTAAATTAAGTGTTTCTTAAAGTGTTTAAAATCTATTGAAAATCATTTTTGACTCCATTAAAAAATACAAAATTAATGTTTTAAGCACATATGTTTAGTCAAATCTCAGTATAAATTTGTCGTTTAAATATAACAAAGGTTGGCTTAAATTAAGTATGATATAAAACAATTTTTTAAAATCATTTTTGATTCCGATAAAAAAAAATTAAAAAATTGTTATTTTAAGCACATAATCTCTGTATAAATTTGTCGGTTAAATATAACGCAGTCTGGCTCAAATTAATTGTGATATTAAACAATTTCTTGAAAATCATTTTTGACTCCATTAAAAGTAAGTGAAATCTCGATATAAATTTGTTAAAGAGTATGTTATGAATAATAATGTTTGACAACAAAATTCAATAACATTACTTTATTCAATTAATCATGATTTATAAAAGGAATTTTTTTTTAATAATCAGAAATTATTATGTTCAGATAAATGCATTGTTTTAGTTTAGTTGTTTCTTTATTATTTCTAAAAGAAATCTGATATAACAAATTCAAGGGTATTAATATTGTTATGGGATCTAGTAGTAAAATCAGTGGTGGATCTAGGATGGGGCCATAGGGGCCTGGGCCCTCCCTTAATTTTTCGATTAAATTATTTTTATATTTCTTTAAAAAATATTTTTTTAACTTTTATGTATCCAAGGATTCTTTAGGGGCTCCCCTAAATGTATTTTCTTAATCTGCCACTAAAAATGTCTGTCTATGGTATAAGTGGTTGACTGATCTTTCACGGAATCCTCATTGGAATTTTTTTGTTCCAATTAGTGCTTTTTGACTGTTATATCAATGGTAAAGAGCACATAATATGACACTGTTGGTAACAGCACGTTTCTTCTGTATACAGTGTGTCACAAATACCATATGTTGGACAAGTGCATAGAGGCATTGGAACTGAGGCGGCAATATTTAGACCAAAATAACAAAAACTTCTATAATTTGTTTGGTGTGAGTTCAGGATTGGGACGATATTCGCCTCCCCAATATTCATTTACTTCCGATGCTTCTGGTGCATCATGGGCAAATGCAGGTATTTTGGTTACATATGACCAAATTTAAAATGGAATTTTTTTTTTGATGTTAAGCATTTGAATTATCTAAAATAAATCTTATTTAAAACAGTTTATAAACATTCTGAAAAATAGTGCGAACTCTGATCTGTGTTTTGCAAATACTTTCATAATAGCGTCCTTGAAGTGTCCTTGAGTTCACTAACATGCTTTCCTCTGGTGAAGATACCATAACTGAATTTTGTTACTGCTTAGAATATCTGTATACAAGAGAACAATTGTGATTTTGTTAATCTTTGCATTTCAGACTGCTTTGCCAAGCAATATTTTTCTTTAATTAATGCATTCATGCATGAGAAACTGCATTCTATAAATAGGTTGTCTTGGATTATTTGCATAGACACAAAAATCTAAAAGAAAACTGACACAATTGTTATCTCTGTTTTATTTCAAATTATAAATCAAATAGTATTAATGGAAATATTTGTTAGAAATAGAATTCATAGAAATATTTTTTAGAAATAGAATTCATAGAAAAGTTTTTTTTAGAAATAGAACTAATGGATTTTTTTTTTTAGAAATCTGTTTATTAGCATTGATTTCAATATTATATTAGTAGTTTATGGATAAAAATAAACTTTATATTAAACCCATTAAATTTTATATGGCTGTTAATAATAGTTTATAACTTTTAGTATGACTGACAAAAGTTTAATGTTAAAAATCATATCTCTGCGTGAGGCTGATTCAAATTGCATGAACAAATCTGTCAGGATCTTCCTATGAAATTGCTGACAAGCCCTAGCTAGACAGGTTTTTTATAAACTTAATGTTAAGCCATGAGAATGGTACCAGTCAATGTGCTCATTAAACAGGAGTGCTAACTTACACTGAACCGAAGATTGCTTTATGTTCAAGACGGGCTAGTCTTCATGGGTACTACATAGCAATTTCACTGGTTCCAAATTTTCTTATTGGGTTTAAGCTTAAGTGGATAAACTAGTCTTGTGAATGTATGCTAGCTGTTTGGTTCTGAACATAGGCTGCTTTACGTTCAGGCATGAGCATTAATCCAGGGGTGGGGGACACTTCCAGCCCACCCACTTTTCTCGCTAGCTTTTAATATGGTTAAAAATGTCTCAGGTAATAAGCCAAAAACACGCCACAATCACTATAAAGGGAGATAATATTTTAAAATTTTCCTCCTGGGGCATCACTCCTGTGGCATCTGCTGTTTTACATAACACATTTTATACACCCATAAAAATCAACCCCCCACCCCCCACTTTGAAAATCTGTCCTGTGTTACTGAAAGAAAAAGCTTGTTTGAGGACAAAATATAATAGCTTAAATTCACAATTTCGGGTGATACTAAAAAAAGCTTCTTTTTTATGTTTAACTAACCAATATACTTAATTGTTGTGTTCTTGATATTATTTAGTGACCTCTTTTCCCCTGCATGTTTAATAGTTTTTGTTTACTTTTATCGTAATAACAAATGTAATCTATATATAGATGTTGTAATTACTAGTCTCATATACATTATATATCTTATAAATATTCTTCATGGAGAGTACCTCATTGACATTTTAATAATTGAGGTCTATGATAAAAAATATTCCCAAGTAAGAATCTCATGTAGGTTCTATGTGAGGATGGGGAGGGGCGATCAAGGCTTCTCCTCAGACCACTTATTTAAATTTTTCCCTTTATGATTAGGTCGTTACTAATTTTTCATAATAATCCCTCCACTATTAAAATCAAAACTCTTTGTTATCCATGGTCTTGAATTCCTGTATCCACGTTTTATTTATATATATTTTAGTATTGAGTGTGAAATTTTACAAGGACCTATCTAAATATTAGAAATATAAAAACTAATTTTTCAGTTATGATTACTGTTATATCCACCAGTAATACTATTAGTTTGAAATTTTATGAACTTGAACTATTTTAAATTGCATAGCGAAATTATTTATCAAGTTTGTCTGTTACGAACCCAAAACCTAGTTTGGCTACATTTGAGTATAGGAAATAAAAGACCAAGGGGAGAATGGGATACTACTTTGTGTTGTTGGGACCTTTTTTTTCTTTATTGTAACTCATCCCAAACAGTTCCTCACAGCTGGGGTATCTAAGGCCGTGGTATGTGCTGTCTGATCTTTGGCAAGGTGCATATAAAAGATCCCTTGCTGCTAGCATAGCAGATTTTCTCTGATGACTATCTGCAAAATTAATAAATATTTGACATCCATTTGCCAATGATTAACAAATGAAGTTGAACATAAGTACTGATTATTGTATTTTCAAATTAAAACAAGAACTGACTATCTAAGACCGTATACTTCTGAATGCAGACCCATTGTGCTTGAGGATCCTTCGGGGTCAAAATAATTTTTGTTCTAAATTAAAATATAAATATATATGTTAGATGGCTGTGTATGACGAGATATGGCTACACAGAAAGAGAATATTACTTTATTTACTGTTAAAATATTTTCAGAAGAGGGTTTGCCCAATCTGTTTTTTATGTCAAAATAAAATACTAAAAGTTTGCTACTGTCTGCATGAAGCACTTAAAGTTTGCTATGGTTTGCATAAACACTTTAAAGTTTTCTTAAATCTGCACAAAACACAAAGTTTTCTACAGTATGCACAAAACATTTACGGTCATATTTATAAAGATGTTTTAATGATAAAACATGATTTAAGTATAATGCTTGAAAGTTAAAACATGTTTTACATTAAAACACGTTTATAAATATGGCTTTTAAAGTTTGCTTAGAACACTTAAAGTTTGCTTCATATTTTTTTGTATGAATTTTTATTTCAAAACATTCTTTTGTCTGTATTTTATATTTTCTTATTACATGGTTATCAGAATTGATTATAGGATTTATATCTGCTCATGTGCTCTATCAAAGTCTTGACTTTGGAAAACCAGACATGTTTTTATAAAAGACACTTTGCTGTTAAAAGAAATAAAACTATGTAGTGACAGCAGGGACTTTTTAAATAGAGACAGCAAACAGTTGAAAAACAGCAAACAATTAGCTGTAATGCAGCATCCCTTCTTTTTGTAGCAATCCAATAATTTTACTTAAAATACATGTACATACGTGTTGTTATCTCTTAAACTGTTGACCATTTTATACCAAATTTTACACACATATACTCAGTGGCGTAGCTTCCATTGAGGCAATGAGGCAACTGCCTCACAAGATTTTTTTGCAGAATTTTTTTTTAATGTGATTAATATTATAAAAGTTGGTTAAAATATGAGAAATAACTAGCATTGCCTCACTAGAAAAAAGGCCCAAGCTACGCCAGTGATACTACAATGTTTTACCTTCCTGATGGTAATATTTTCTTATAATTTATTTTTTCATGTTGATGATAAATATTTAGAATTAGCTGGTTTTTGCCATGTAAACTGCAGTCTTTCTACACAAGGATCATTTATAATTACGTAATATAGTATTGTACTTTATGAGTTATTGCTAAAAACGGTCAACACTTACTCTTATGGACGCATTGTGAATTGTAAAAACGCATAAACACACCTTTTCCTGGGTAATTTTTCATTTGTGGTAAATACTGGATTTCTTAATTGATTTTCTTAATACAAATTTATTTGGGGGCCCCAATCTGAGGTTCTTCATTAACAGTTTCATGGGTTGTTTTTTCTGTAGATGAAAAACTCTAGTCACTCACAAGCAGCTAATTGAAGAGTGATATTGTATCACATCATAACTGTGATGTTGGACATATATATATACATCTGCTGCAGGATGAGGGTTAAAACTCTGATCCTCAATGAAATTGTTTTACAAAGTGCTTGTGTTTTGCCTTTGGAGCGGGATGTAGCTCAAACGGTAGCGTGTCTGCCTGTGAACTGGTCGGTCGTCAGATCGATCCTTCTCAGTTGACCCATTTGCTGTTTAGGCTATTTTCCATTCCAGCCAGTGGTCCACAACTGGTTTATCAAAGGCCATGGTATGTGCTGTCCTGTCGGTGGGACGATGCATATAAAAGATCCCTTGCTGCTTGTTGGAAGGAGTAACCTATGTGACAGCAGCAGGTTTCCTCTAAAGACATACATGTATGTCAGAATGACCATATGTATGACGTCCAATAGCCGATGATCAGATAAAAATCAGTGTTCTCTAGAGGCATCGTTAAATAAAACATACTTTACTGTACTTTTTGTGTTTTGCCTTTTGAAATTGTTTTTAAATTCAGTATGGCTAAAAGTGGCAGTCCTCATAAAAATGTAAAATAAAAAGTTATGAGAACTGATAGCCAGGGCCGGATTTATAAGGAAGCAATTGCCTCGGCCTTTCCTGCCAGAAGAGCCCCCCCCTACACTAAGGACCAATTGAGAAAAGTTCAATCAGATGTCTTCTTCAGAACCTAACATATATATTTTGGAAGAAATGCAGTTTATCATTCATTTTAGCTTTTTTATTTAATTTGTCATGTTATTTAATTTTTATGATGAGGGGCCCCCAAACCTGAAATGCCCCAGGCCCCCTTAGGACTAAATTTTGCCCTATTGATGGCACAAACTTATTTTTTAAAGAGTATTGTGGTTTATTACTATAATATGTTAAATTATTGGAATAATGTAACTTTAAATGGTGTCATTTAACCAGAGGCGTAGCAAATGGGGATGACAGTGGGCAAGCCCCCAGGTGTGAGGATGAAGGGCTGAAAACTTCTTCTGGCATATAATGACTCAAAAGTGTTCTTGCCCTTGGACAATAGGAACACTTGTTACGCCACTGTATTAAACAAACAGTGATTTCATTTCTAATATTTAAATGGTTTCTATATAAAGAATCAAAAACCTTTTCATCCTTTTATTCACTAGAAGTTTGTTTATTTTATTTCAGGAAAGCGACCAACTGACATGCAAGTTCTGAGTACAGTAAAAAGTTGTCTCGGCATTCAGCATCTCTCATGGATGCCTTTACCCATGTGTCAAAAAATCTAGTATATGCACTAAATTAGTATTGTATAGTCAACGATAACATTTGTTGTACATGACTTTATTTCACAGCATTATCAACAACAGATGATTTTGTTTAGAATTATAATATGTTGAATTTATTTATGATAATATACATACCGTACTATTACTAAGTACACTTGTGTGTCTCTTTGTATTATATATACAGTGTTATATATTGACTGTTACTGAAACAAATAGACTTTTGTTTCTAATCAGTGGTGGTTCTAGGTGGGGGGCTAGGGACCCAGGCCCCACCTAAACAATTTTATTTTTAAAAGATTGTTTATAAGAAAATAATTAAATTTTTCATCCGAGGATTATTTATGGTTATTTAAAAAAAAATATATTAAAAAAAAAAATTAAAAAAAATATTAGTTTTTTTTAACGTTAAAGAATCTGGGGATTATTTAGGGCTCTCCAAGTGGATTTTCTAGATCCGTCACTGGTAATGTTTGAGATTTTAAGAATTTTTTGTCTTATTAGAAAATAATCTGGATTAATCTATTCACAACACAATAGATAAGCATAATAATTTTTCTTTTGATATTAAAATTAGTAAATTATTTTAAAATTCCCTGAAATACTTGTTTGTGGAGAGAGTAAAATCCATTTTGATCTGATAAAAATGTAAAGGAAAGATCAGCAAAAGATGAGTTTTAATTTTTTTTAAACTGCATTATGTAACAGTTTTCATTAATGTTTGGTATAGAACATTTTAACAAGCAAAGGAAACAATTATTTCCAGGCTTGGATGTATAATTGTTACTGAAAATTGTTCATAACAAAAAAACAACATTGGATTAATGAAATTGGAAATGCTAAACAACCAGTTATAAGTATTGTGTAATTTTAACTAACAAATGATTTATTAATGAGAAATATGCTAATAATCTTGGATCTGTGATTTTAATACAAACTGTTATATTATTACTGCTAAGATATGATCTCTTTGAATTTTGTTTTTTTAATAATTAGCTTGAACATAGTATTAACTTATAAAAGCTATCAGCATTATCAATAACAAGTTACCGTATGTTGTAAGATATTTTATTTGTTTATTTTATACATAAAACTTGTGTGGGTATTTTTTTATTATTATTACAAAATATTATTTTTATTATTAATACAAAGTTATATAATAAACTGAAACTACTAAAATGAATTGTTTGAATTTCAATAGCTTTAATATTTTAAATCGGCAACAGTTACCGTTGCAATATATTCAGTTTATTATATAAGCAGTATACTAATTAGTCTTCACAAATATATTGTAATTAGGTCTGAAAATGGTGTATTTTTGGTAAATTGGAAAAAAGGGAGACTACCCTAATCTTTTTATCCAGTATTTCATTTTTATTTCCTAAATTTTCTTTCCATTTCTAATTTTAATTTTATATTGTGCAGTATTTGTCTTCACAAATATATTGTAATTAGGCATAAAAATTGTATTCCTGGTAAAATTATTACATAGAAGGGAGACTACCCTAATCTTTTTATACAGTATTTCATTTTTATTTCCTAAATTTTCTTTCCATTTCCATTTCTAATTTTAATATTATATTGTGCAGTATTTGTCTTCATAAATATATTGTAATTAGGCATAAAAATTGTGTTCCTGGTAAAATGATTACATAAAAGGGAGACTACCCTAATATTTTTATCCAGTATTTCATTTTTATTTTCTGTTTTCTTTCAATTTCATTTTTTTTTTTCACTAATAGTATGTAACGGAAATCATTTCCTTCTACATCTTTTTATTTTATTATTATATTAACCCATTTCCTAAAAATCCAGTATTATATCTTTTTAGTTTTTTTTAGCTTTTGTCGTGCTTTGTATTATTTAAATGGTAGGCTGAGATTATTCCATCCAGATGGAAACAGTCCATCAGTGATAGATATTATACCGGAACCATACCAGTCAGTATATAGAAATTATCATCAGTATTGCAGAATACAGTATTTTCTACCTGATTGCAGCTTACTGCAGATGTACTGCTCAAATACCATATTCATTATAATAACCACACCCAAAATTGAAAACAAATAATCACTGTTCATATATTGAACTATAATAATACTGAAATTGCTAATCAGGTTGTTATGGTGAATATGGTATTCTTTTTTATTCTGTCTTTGTAAATATGTTAAGGATTTGTAATTTGTTTTTATATTTGCCACTTTCAATTTTATGAATTCAAAATTAGGATTTCAAAATTACTGGAAAGATATTAAAATGATTTACTAACAATGTATTTGGAACAAATTATTATTGACTCAAATGTAATGAAAGTCAAATGTTTTGTGGTTTCACATAAAGATCCATTCAAGAATTACATATTACAAAAGTAAGGGATGTTTTAATTTCTAAAGCAGCCAATTGTTTAACATCTAAAAAATAATCTATTTTATTTTGAATTAATCAATTTTTATGTGAATATAAACTAATATAGATGATTAACATTGGCAAATTTTTAGTAACTGGAGCTCATATTATGATAAAAAAAACTAGTTCTCTACGTGTAACAGATATAAAAAGAAATTACAATTAATATTATACCTTTTTCCACAGCTTGTTTTACATGTGTCTATTACCTTTGTTGGATCAATATACATATTTTTACCCACTCATGACATCTATTTTGCTAACATTCCTTACGCATTATGTATTTACACTTTTTAAAATTTTAATCTCAGTGCTATGCTGTTTGTGTTTTGTTTTTTGCAAATCTATACATTTATTTAATCACAAAATGAAAATGTGTTTACTTCTTTTAATGGTTGAAGAGTTATGGGGCAATTTACATGAATTTATTCCACATAATTTCAGATTTTATCACTATTTTATATTTTAAACTATTGTGTACATGGGCATATCTTCCATTACATATCTACACAGGGCCGGCATAGCTGGGGTGGGGTGGGGTGCAATAATCTGTGGTGCCCTTTTTATGTGATCATATTTACATTTATTGAGTACATTATAGGAGCTCTTCAAATGACTGATGCAGTAGTGGATTCAGAGGGGTGTCCAGGGCATCCGGAACCCCCCCCCCCCCCCGTTCTTGTATTTTAATTTTTTTATATATATATTTTTGAATGGAAACAAGTGAAAATTAACCATTTTCCCCCAGTCCTGTTCACCATCACATTTGGACCACCCCTTTTAGAAATCCTGCATCTGCGCCTATGATGGCAGGGCTATTCAATCTTTCTCCCCCTCTTCCCAATATTTAAACAATTGCACTAGCCCTGTTACATGAGCATATACATGTATTTTTAGGTATGAATTGCAAGTTAGAGTTTTAAAATTAAGCCTGTTGTAGCCTTGTTACTGTTATTCTGAGTACAAATAAAAATGGCTAGTTATGCCCATGGTCATATAATATGTTTACATGTTGATGTTAAAACATTTCTTATAATGAATTTACAAAGAAATACATTTGTCAATCAGTTTAAATATTTGGAATTATTCACATGAATTGCTGCCCTTTAATATGTACATACATTTATATCTTCAACAGGTATTATCTGTGATATGTGTGATTTTGATAGCATCTTTAATTTTTATATTTTCTGTTTTTTTATACTTATTCTTTGTATGTAATCTTAACTTTTATAATATTTATTAACATATCAGTAAAGTTCAACCTACTATAGACTGGTACATAAGTTAAGAAACTGGCTTTATTTATGTTTAAATGTTATTGACTTCTTCTCATGATAATTTTCTTAAGAACACCAAAATAAAACACTTGTGTGTTTGGATATTTAAAATTTTACAATGTTATTTTCAGTCACTGAAAATAAAATAATTTTACATTTTTTTTTTTTTTTTTTTTTTTTTTTTTAAGGAATTCTTAAAATATAATCCCTTTTTCTTGAAAGATCATATATATATTTTTTCAATTATCAAAATTCTGTAAAAAGTTTGTGTGTTTGTAAACATAGGCTATGGCAATATTATATCATGGTTTACAATTTTTATTTTATTTTATGCAAATTAAAAAAAAAAATATTCTTTATAAGGAACATATTTTAAAATGAGCCTATTTAAAAAAGAATCATGTTTATCTGGTGTTTATCTGGAAAAAGAACTACAGAAAAATTAAAAAATTTTTTTTTAGTTTATGGTTTAAACCATGGAATATATTGTTGTGCCCTGATTTTGTGTAGTATTTCCTGCTTTATGGATATTCTCTATCAATCACTCTAGCCTTGTTACCCTGCTCAATATTCTGACGTTTGACAGAAATAAATGTCTCTAGATTTAAAAAAAACACCTTTGTCATGTTATTTTTATCTAACCTTCTTGCAGTGTGAAAAAATGTATATACATGTATGTATCATTGGGGGGGAGGGGAGGAGTGGGGAGAGTATTACTGGTGGAACATGATTATGAGAGAGAATCATACTAGATGGGGGTGGGGATGTTGGGCAATTTCCATGCGTGGTGTCCTACCACTGAACTACTGTCTTCAGCTTATGAGTGATGTCCTACCACAGGACTACTGTCCTCAGCTTATGCGTGGTGTCCTACCACTGAACTACTGTCTTCAGCTTATGAGTGATGTCCTACCACTGAACCACTGTCTTCAGCTTATGAGTCTGATGTCCTACCACTGAACCACTGTCTTCAGCTTATGAGTCTGATGTCCTACCACTGGACCACTGTCTTCAGCTTATGAGTCTGATGTCCTACCACTGAACCACTGTCCTCAGCTTATAAGTGATGTCTTACCACTTGACCACTGTCTTCAGCTTATGAGTCTGATGTCCTACCACTGGACCACTGTCTTCAGCTTATGAGTATGATGTCCTACCACTGATCCACTGTCTTCAGCTTATGAGTCTGATGTCCTACCACTGAACCACTGTCTTCAGCTTACGAGTCAGATGTCCTACCACTGTCCTCAGATTATGAGTGATGTCCTACCACTAGACCACTGTCTTCAGCTTATGAGTCTGATGTCCTACCACTGAATCACTGTCCTCAGCTTATGAGTGATGTCCTACCACTGAACCACTGTATCCAGCTTATGAGTCTGATGTCCTACCACTGAACCACTGTCCTCGGCTTATAAGTGATGTCCTATCACTTGACCACTGTCTTCAGCTTATGAGTCTGATGTCCTACCACTGTCCTCAGCTTATGAGTTATGTCCTACCACTGGACCACTCTTCAGCTTATGAGTGATGTCCTACCACTGAACCACTGTCTTCAGCTTATGAGTCTGATGTCCTACCACAGAACCAGTCTTCAGCTTATGAGTCTGATGTCCTACCACTGAACCACTGTCCTCAGCTTATGCATCTGATGTCCTACCACTGTCCTCAGATTATGAGTGATGTCCTACCACTGGACCACTGTCTTCAGCTTTTGAGTCTGATGTCCTACCACTGTCCTCAGCTTATGAGTGATGTCCTACCACTGAACCACTGTATTCAGCTTATGAGTCTGATGTCCTACCACTGAACCACTGTCCTCAGCTTATGAGTCTGATGCCCTACCACTGACCTCAGATTATGAGTGATGTCCTATCACTGGACCACTGTCTTCAGCTTATGAGTCTGATGTCCTACCACTGAACTACTGTCTTCAGCTTATGAGTCTGATGTCCTACCACTGTCCTCAGCTTATTGATGATGTCCTACCACTGAACCAGTGTCCTCAGTTTATGATTGATGTCCTACCACTGGACCACACTGGACCACTGTCCTCAGCATATGAGTGATGTCCTACCACTGAACAACTGTCCTCAGCATATGAGTGATGTCCTACCACTGAACCACTCTTCAGCTTATGAGTCTGATGTCCTACCACTGAACCACTGTCCTCAGCTTATGAGTTTGATGTCCTACCACTGAACCACTGTCTTCAGCTTATGAGTCTGATGTCCTACCACTGAACCACTGGCTCTCCCCAACAACGAGTTTTAAAAAGTAGATTCATGCCCCCACCCTCTCCCTAATTGCCTTTTCTGGCATTTTGACATCACTTTGGAGCAAAATGTATACCTTATTTTTCTATTACATAAAAAGAAAAACTGGAAAAGAATATTATGTAGGCATTTTAATTTCAGTTTTTCAAAGCAAAAAATGCAGAGGATATTTATATAGGCATCCCCCCCCAAACCAAAAGCTGGGGGATGTGTAACTCCCATCCTACCAGGATTGAAGCCCAGCGTTTAACTGAAATAATATACAGTTTCGAGTGATTTAATAAAATATTCAACACAAGTAGTACTTTACAATGATCAAGAAATTTTTAGATTGCCGGTAATGTATCTGAATTAAATGGAAAACATTAAATTTATAATACTGTCATAAAATATTGTTAAAAAATCCATAAAAATATTACAAGATGTTTTTTTAGAACATACTGTAGAAAGAACTGAGGGAAATATTCTCAAGAATATACATGTTCTTTGAAATTGACCAATCTTTAACCTTTCAAAGGTGCATAAACATAGGCAGATGGTGGGAGAATGTAGTGGATCCAGTGGGGGTCTGGACACAACCTTTTCTCTTTTTGTTTTGTTTTTAAATTTCCTAGTGAAAGGAAGTGAAAATTAACTTTCACCTATCACATTTGGATACCCCCATTTCAGAAATCCTGCATCTCTGCCTGGGGGATCTAATAAAATAAAGTTTCATAGAGGGTATGAATTCGTTTTAGTGACAGGATGGTGTTTGCAATGTCAAATACTGACAGTTACTGATAAAAACAAAAAGAAGAAAAAAAGTTAAAGCTATTTTATCACAATTTTTTTTAAATATGAAACTCGACTATTTATAAGATATGACTTTTGAAACATGCTCTTGGTTTAAAACCAGGTTTGGGTTGTTTATAACAAAGATTTTGCAACTGGATGTTAAATCTTCCGAGGTTCTGATAAAAACAGAAAGAAAAAAAAAAGTTTAAGCTATTTTCTCACAATTTTTTTAAAATATGAAACTCAACTATTTATAAGATATGACTTTTGAAACATGCTCTTGGTTTAAAAACAGGTTTAGGTTGTTTATAACAAAGATTTTGTAACTGGGTGTTAAATCCTCTGAGGTTTTGTTTTAAGACCACATTTTCTTTACCTAATGTTTAAAATATCTCTTTAATATATTAGGCTGACAGTATCACCATCGTGTAATATACTCACCAGTATCATTGATATTTATCAAGAACAGAATGGGACTAAGTACAGAACCCTGCAGAACTCCTATGGGAATGAATTTGGAACAAGCAGACTATCATTATGGTAACAAATGTTTTATCATCAGGATTATGATTGGATATATTTAATTTCAACATCCTCTATTTTATATTAAATCAAACCAGACTATTAAATGCTTAAAGGCTTATTATTATTTAAAAACAATATATATTTTTTTTTTGAAAATTATATAGTAAAATTTGATTAGATATAATATTTGATTTCAACATCCTCCAATTTATAAATTAAATAAAACCATACTATTAAATGCTTAAAGGCTTATTATTATTTAATTTTAGAAAATTATATTGTAAAATTTGATTAGATATATTTGATTTCAACATCCTCTGATTTATAAATTAAATCAAACCAGACTATTAAATGCTTTGCTTGTGTCACGAAAGACTTATTTTATTTTAATTTAATTTTTATTTTTTAGAAAATGATATAGTAAAAAAAAAATTTTTTTTCAATCAGCTCAATTTGCATTACATAATTATATAAATTTTTATATCCAATACATATTTTCTTCTGTAAATGTATGTAAATGCATACAAAGTATAACAATCAACAAAAACTAAATTACCAGCATAAAATGATTTGACAATGGCATGGTAATAGGATGGCGTTTTCTTTTAGCAATAAAATCATATAATTAGTTTTTTCAATATTAAAATCAATACTTCTTATGCATTCCTTACTTTTGATTAATTAAACAGATAAATGTAATACGTTATAAACAGCTTGGTCTAAAATAATTTGTTCGTTTGGGGTATGGTATAAACTTTATAAAAGCAAAAAATTTGCAATGTTGTTACTGACCATTGTACTCCATTAAGAGTTTCGCCACTGTTGAATCATTTTATACTTAAAAGATAAAACACAAAATAAATACTCACAGAACGAACGGATGTTAAAAAATTAATAACGTTGAGATGCGTTCTCCTTTCTTGTGACGTTTTAAAACATTCCCATAAAAACTCAGAACTGTAGTCATGTAATAAGTAAGCGTTGCCATTGCATATTAAGAGATTATTGGAATAGTTCTCCGATGCATTATGACTTAGGTCAAACATGGCAACAGTTCGCAAAGTAGGTACAATAGGTTATTGGTATTATTCTCAGTTAGAGACGTCAATCATGTATTCTAAAGATTTCTCTTAAACATGCGATTAACATTACGTGAACTATTCCCGTAATTATGAGGCTTGTATATGCGTGAATGATACCAATTGTAACAGTACAAGTTACACCACTTACAGGTCTGCATACAGTCAGGGGCGGATTCGGGGGACACTCTGTTGGGGTACCCAGGGCCGGATTTACAAGGGCAGGGGGCCCCCTGCCAGAAGCAGTTCTATTCATTCATTTTACTTTTTTGTTATTTAATTAATATGTTGAGAGTCCCTCAAACTTGAAGGACACCGCCCCCACCTTCAAGGTCTAAATCCTGCCCTGAAGGTACCCTATAGCAGTTGGGAGGTATCCTATAGGGGCGAGGGGGTACCTTATAGCGGCGGGTGTCGCACACTGAATAGACGACAATAATTTACAATGTGAAAAAAAAAGATAGGGTAATTTAAGGGTTGGGGCATGGGATCATGTGCTTTCTCTCGATTCACCCTTTATAAATCAAATAACGCGGATATTATATATAAAAGAAAACAATACTTGTATCAACAATTGTTTTTCACAGCTGATAGCAGGCCGGTACGCTAATTGACGCTAATGTACTAGAATAACGTTAAAAACTAAAATAAAACATTCGGGCCTTCACAAACGCACACCCCTAAATAAAATCCTGCGTACGGGCCTGGATAGCTAATAGTATATAATTATATAAACTTCACTACATTGGTTTTATGAGTAAAAGATTAAAGGCGTATATATAATTATGCATAATATATATACGTATATATTATAGGCATACGGATTCCCATTTTTGTGGGGTGGGGTGTGGGTGGGGGAACAGGGGGAGTGGCAGGTCGATTTCCCCTCGAATTTAAGGGTTTTAAAAGAAAATGCCCGAATCTCAATAACAAGGTCTATTCACATAGGTTAATTTTATAAAAGTTTAATTGATATTAGATTACAAAACTTTATATGGGTGGGAGTGAGAGGAGCTTTCTCTTGTGCTCCGACGTGTATAATATTCTTGAAATTTCTAAATAGTATTATTACTGACAAAATGATTTTGTTTTACGAGTTGTGAAAAGAAATGAGGTGTAGGCCCCAAGTGTGTTGTGGGAATGGAAACAATGTGTGTATCATCTGTGTGTTTTTGTTTTTTTGAGGCAGCCCTCATTTCAGCATTTTAACTATAAAATAAAGCGACATTTGGTTGGAGAAGTAACATTTAACAAAGCAGAATGTAGTTAAACGCATACTCCCACGGACCCTTGACCTAATTAATTTCCAAACAAAGAATTAATTTTAAATATAAACATTT
>JAULBS010019809.1:0-24958 GCA_032355785.1 Symmetromphalus regularis
CCCATTACTCCAGGGAATAAAGACGTTTCAAACCATTCACGAGTGATGTTCTCATTACCCTAACCACGAATGCAACACTAACACTATTCCCTCTATGCAAGACTTCAGTTCTGTACTAACTAACTTCAAGTAGTGTTTGCACTAATTGAGGCCATTATTAGAACTTTATACCAACTCTAGCGCATTGTTTTAATTTCAGGTGTCTCCCAAGCGAACCCGAAGCCGTACTGCAGAGGCTTCGATGAGCAAAGATAGTTTGGAAGACAGTAAGAAAAAATAGTTAAACTTTAAATTTATAGTTGACAGTTTTCGTTATCTTTGTTAGATATGATGTAATACTTATTAAATGAAGATATTTTACTGCTTTAACACATTTTTGAATGCCAGTAAACAACCACATTTAATGGTAAATTCATGGATCCCACTTATTTTGGAAAATCTCTTAATAAAATTCCAGTCTGGGAAATGATGGATTATGAAAAAATTATGGAACATACTGTTTGTTAACCGGAAAACTTATTTTTAATGATTTCATAATGTTCTTTGTTTTACAGTTTCAGAAAAATCTGAGGAACATGAGCCAGATGGGAAACGGTAAGGGAATTACATAGCATTTTCAGCTGTATATTCTGTCGGTACTATGAAGGGTCATTATAGACAAAAATGATATCTGTATACATGAAAGGGTCAGTTTTGGTCACAGTAAAAAGAAATGTAGAAATTACATCATTTACAAAATAATGATTACTTTTAACCAAACCTCTCGTTCAATAGTTCTCTACATTTCTGTAGACAAATGATATCTGTATTCATAAAAGGATCAGTTTTGGTCACTATAAAATGGAATGTAGAAATGACGTCATAAATAAAAAAATAAAAATTGCTTTTCACCAGACTTTCTGTCCAGTAGTTCTTTACTTCTGTGTTTTTGACTTAAATTAACCTTCAAAATACTGTAGTAGTCCTTGAAATTAATGCGATCATGATATTGATGCGAAAAATGCAAGTCCGTGTTATTTGCATTAATTAATAATATAACGCATTTATTTCTAACAATAGTGCACAAGTATATGATGGGTCTTCAAACAAAACAAAACATTAAAATAACCTAATCTTCCACATCTTTCACATATTTAAAGAACTGAGCCCAGATCGGACCATATTTTAAAAAAAAAAAGAAAAGAAAGAAAAACAAACAAAGAAGAACTTGTGTTTTTTGGAAAGTACTATACAAAAAGGCGGCCACTTGCATTAATTTCATGTCGCATTTTAGTCTGATCACCACCACTCACATTAATTTAGGGACACGTTAATTTCATGATTTACAGTAAGTATGTGTTATTTGCTATATGTTTAATAATAATAATTTAGAGATAAATGTCATCAGGCTTTATTCTGCAAACTGAAGTTTTAGCATGGCTTATGTTTTTTAGTGTGGAAAAAGCATGTTTTTAAAAAATTGACTTTCTAGTAACATTTGGTAACATGTTTCCTAGTTTTCACGATTTTTGAGTAGACCCATTTTCATCTTTGTGACATATTTCTTATATTGAACTTAATGAGAGTATGTTAGTTTATCTATTCTGATCAGGTTGGATCAATCCTTCTCAGTGGACCCATTTGCAGTTTGGGTTATTTTCTGTTCTAACCAGTGGTCCACAACTGGTTCATCAAAGGCCGTGGTACATGTTGCCCTGTCAGTTGAACTGTGCATATAAAAGACCCCTTGCTGCTTATTGGAAAGAGTAGCCTATATGGCGGCAGCGGATTTCCTCTAAATAAATATGTCAGAGTGACTACATGTATATGTTTGAAATCTTAATAGCGATGATAAGATAGAAATCAATGTGCTCTAGAGACATTCAATAAAACAAACTTTTCTTTACTAATCAGATCAGTTATGCCAGAGTCAAGCCTGGATACGACTAAGGACAGCTACACAGCAGGTTTGTTTAAAAAGATTTTAAATGATCATATCTTCATTTAATTGTCATACAGCAGACATACAGTCACACATATTTTATAAAAATTTAAAATATCATATCTTCATTTAATTGTCATAAAGCAGACACATAGTCACACAAATTTTATTTAAAAAAATAATAATTGTATCTTTATCTTTAAAATAATCCTTTCTTTATCTGATTGTCATACAGAGTTAAACAAATTTTATAAAATTTTAAGATAATCGTGTCTTTATCTGATTGTCATACACAGTTAAAAATGTTTTATAAAATTTTAAAATAATCCTATCTTCATTTAACACACAGCCACATAAATTTTATAAAAAAATTAAATAATCGTGTCTGAATGTGATTGTCATACAAAGTTAAACAAATTTGTATAAAATTTGGAAATAATCATATCTTTATCTAACGGTCACACAACAGACACACAGTCACACAAAGTTTATAAAATATTGAAATAATCGTATTTTCATTTAATTGTCACACATATTTTATAAACTTTTGTAATAATCGTATCTTTATCTGGTTATCACACACAGTTAAAATATTTTTATAAAATGTTAATATAATTGTATCTATCTGATTGTCATACAACAAATATAGTTAAACAAATTTTATAAAATTTTAATGTAATTGTATCTTTATCTGATTGTTATACGACAGATACACAGTCACAAAAATTTTCAAAAATTTTGAAATATTCATATCTTAAGCCGAATGTCATACACAAGTAAAGAAATTTTCTAAAGTTTTGAAATACTTGTATCTTTATCTGAGTCGTACAACAGATATAGTACACAATGACAAATTGAAGTAAAATGCAATTAATTGCATACTTTTTTATCCACCAAAGATATTAAATTTTAAATTAAATCCCAATTCATCATTTATTGTCGGGTTTTATTTTTTTATGGTTATTGGGAAATCTAGTTCCAGTAATATTCACATATTATATGAAAATCTTGGGAATCCATTTAGATTCTTATCAAATCAAAACTCCTATTAAAATTTTTGTTTAAAGTCTTTTAATTTAGTTACTATGTTTAAAAAAAAAAGATTTCCATGTCCAGATAGTAATTATAACATTAATTAGCATCAAGTTCTGAATTAATTAATCACTTAGCCCAATTCAAACAAATAGATCATTGTGGATTACTGTGAGGGAATCTAAATGGTTTCTGGTAAAATTTGATGAAAAATGGGGCATGATGGTATCACGAGGATATTTCACTGGCTGTGCTATATAGGAACGGGATGTAGCTCGAACAGTAGTGTGTCCACCTGTAAAGCGGTCGGTCATTGGAATGATCCTTCTCAGTGCACCCATTTGCAGTTTGGGCTATTTTCCGTTCCAACCAGTGGTCCACAACTGGTTTATCAAAGGCCATAGTATGTGCTGTACTTTCTGTGGCACAGTGTACATAAAAGACCCCTTGCTACTTATCAGAAAGAGTAGTCTATGTGGCGGCAGTGGGTTTCCTCTTAATAAATATGTTAAAATGACCAATTATGATTGACGTCCAATAGCCAATGATAAGATAAAAATCGATGTGCTTTAGAGACATCATTAAATAAAACAAACTTTACTTTTTTACTAAGTGGATTCTGATAGAATTTGATGAAAAATGGGCCTGATAGTACCATGAGGGTATTTAACTGGCTTTGCTATAATATTTGACTTTCCGACTGGACGTTTATATACTTTGTATATGTATGTGAGCTAAGAGTATTAGGTGTTCGCTTTGTTTGTTTAGATGGCCCCATCGACAGACAGGAGGATGCTGCCAAGGTTGGCATTGACACACTGGAAGAAAATGCAGAGAAACAGAAATTTTTTAAGGTATTTTAATTTTACTCTTTGTGAAATAGGAAAGCAAGGTTTAGTTTTCTGTGCTTGGTTAATCTTTGATATCAACAATTTTTACAGTATGATATTTAGCAATTGATATAGTGTTTGATTTTAAATGTTTTGAAATTAATACGGTTATTTATTTAGAGATGATATTACGAGGGTACGTCAAAAAGTTTCCGACCTCACCTGGCAACAAGGGGCAAAACTCCCATTTTGGGGCATAGCTGTATACTATAAACCCTTATATCACTATCCACAAAATGTCAACTATTTGTTGGCAAGGTAATGGCTTCTGTGTTTTGGGAGAGTGATGGAGTGCTCATGATTGGCTTCTTGCAAAAGGACAATGTGCCTGTCCACACAGCACAGGTGGTAGTGGCAGAAGTAGCCAAATGTGGCTTTGAGCTGTTGCCCCATGCACCTTATTTACCCGACCCAGCACCGTTTGACTTCTATCTGTTTCACAAACTGAAATCTCACTGGCATGGTTGCCATTTTCAGAGTGATGATGAAGTCATCCATGCTGTTGAGGAGAGTGTTTTCAAAACAAGGCGGAAGGGGGCGCATTTACCAGTCTTATTTGCAAACTTGCACCGTCTACTTTCTCCTTTAAAAAAAAACGAGTTCCTTTAAAGTTAAAATTATAGTGCTCCTCCTCCTGCTGTCTTCCTTCCAACTCCTACTCTCAAATAAAATGAGAAGCTTGAGGAGTATCTGGAGGCTCAAGATGTGACTTCTTCAGTGAAGGGATAGCAAAGCTTGATCATTGGTCGACCAAATGCATTGAAGTTAAAGGAGACAGTTTTGAAAAATAATGCAATAACTTTCTATTGTGACGTTTTGTGGGTGGGGCTGCAAATTTTTCAAGTACCCTCATAACTGCCACTTTTTTGTTTTCCATTTTGGTTTAAATGAAATTCTTGTTTTATTTATACATGTTTGTTGATGTGAATGAGTGGAATTGGATTTGGCTTGTCTCACTTGGTGTATCTGAACAAAGTTAGTGAATGTTTAGGATCTTGAAGAGGATGGTACAGTGGACTACAGCAGACTGAATCAGGAAATGAGCAGGACAGAGTTTGGCCTATCTCCTGGTGGTGCTGCTAAAATTGTTGATCTTCTCGATGACTCCGAAGTGCCTGAGCCAGAACAGCAGACAAACAAGGTTTCAGTGATGTCGGCTGATAAGGTTTGCTTTAATTGTGGATATTATTCTGTTGTCTTTGTATCTGATAATCACTGGGAGTGAGATGTAGCTCTAGCGATAGCATGTCTACATGTGAAGGGTTCGGTCATCAGATTGGTCCTTCTCAGTGGACCCATTTGCAGTTTGGGCTATTTTCCATTCCAACCAGTGGTCCACAAACAGTTCATCAAAGGCCATGGTATGTGCTGTCCTGTCTGTGGGAAAGTACATATAAAAGATTGCTTGCTGCTTATCAGAAAGTGTATCCTATGTGGCGGCAGCGGCTTTCAACTAAAGAAATATGTTAGCATGACAATATTTTGGACTATCAATAGCCGATGATAAGATAAAAATCAATGTGCTCAGAGGTGTCGTTAAATAAAACAAACTTTACCAAGCTTTAACAATCATTGTTAATTCATTATCTTGCTAGGTTGCTTACTGCCAATAAAAATGATACTTAATCCAGATCTTTAGTCTTACTTCTAGTAACATACAATTTTAAAATTTTGCTTTGAAAGTGATTTTTGTGATTTTAATAAACAGTCTTTGAGTTTTAACCGTTGTGTTTTAAAATTGTTTACTTGCTAATGTTAGCTGGTTTCGATATTTACTTTTTTGTGTCGAATGATCAGATGTAACTAAATATATACCATGTCTTGTTTCTTGCAGGAATCCTCACAAATGAAGCCTAGTATGCTGTCCAAAGGTAAGCTTTAGCTACACCTTAGTTTAAACTTTATTAATGCCAGATTGTGTTATTCAGTGTATATAAAGACTGTGTTGCTTCATTGTGTTCAGATTGTGTTGTTCTGTGTTTCATTGTGTTCAGATTGTGTTGTTCTGTGTTTCATTGTGTTCAGATTGTGTTCTGTGTTTCAATGTGTTCAGATTGTGTTGTTGGGTGTTTCATTGTGTTCAGATTGTGTTCTGTGTTTCATTGTGTTCAGATTGTGTTGTTCTGTGTTTCATTGTGTTCAGATTGTGTTCTGTGTTTCAGTGTGTTCAGATTGTGTTGTTCTGTGTTTCATTGTGTTCAGATTGTGTTCTGTGTTTCAATGTGTTCAGATTATGTTGTTCTGTGTTTCATTGTGTTCAGATTGTGTTCTGTGTTTCAATGTGTTCAGATTGTGTTATTCTGTGTTTCATTGTGTTCAGATTGTGTTCTGTGTTTCAGTGTGTTCAGATTGTGTTGTTGGGTGTTTCATTGTGTTCAGATTGTGTTGTTCTGTGTTTGGTGTGTTTCATTGTGTGCAGATTGTGTTGTTCTGTGTTCTGTCTGTTCAGATTGTGTTGTTCTTTTTCATTGTGTTCAGATTGTGTTCTGTCTTTCAGTGTGTTCAGATTGTGTTGTTCTGTCTTTCAGTGTGTACAGATTGTGTTGTTCTGTCTTTCAGTGTGTACAGATTGTGTTGTTCTGTCTTTCAGTGTGTTCAGATTGTGTTGTTCTGTCTTTCAGTGTGTTCAGATTGTGTTGTTCTGTCTTTCAGTTTCTCTGCTTGACTCACTGGATTCCACTCTGAACACCACTACGTCTCCCAAGGCAACGATGCCCGATCGGAAGGGTGGTGAAGGGGAGACCGGGGAACACCAGAATGGAGTTGATTTACTAAAAACTCAAACAGGCACAGGTAAACTTCATCATCTTTACCTTTAGAGTACTGAATTGTTTAGAGTTATTTGCCCTCACCCCACCCCCAATACTGGAATACGTTTGAGAAAAATTGGTTTGAGAGGCATCTCATTTTGGTCAAATATTTTGACTTTAAAACTTGACAAAACAAAAAAATAACAAAAAGGTGTGAACAAATTAATATTATTTTTTGTTTTTGTAGGGTTTTTTTTGTGAACGATTTGCAATCTAGAAATGTGTTAAAAAAGCAAAGAATAAATCTGTAAACCATGCTTAGTCATGTGTATTTATGGTTGGATTGCCAACATTCAACACCATATTCTCGCCATCACACTCGGTGTCATTCAAAACTTTTATTTGGAATTTTTTTCCCCTCTGTTCACTTCCTTACCTTTGCTAAATCCCCAAATAATATTAATTCCCTATTAGTTTTTCAAAATCTCTAAGTAGTGCCATGCTGCATTTCTTGTCACATTTGTTTAACCTTCTGGACACTGCAGGCAACTTTTCTGACAATGTCATGCAAACTCTTGAATACTGCAGGCGACATTTCTCGACAATCGAACTGGCCCTATAAAATTAGTATTTCCTGTTGCTTAAATGCATTATGGGAGAAAATGACACAATACCTATCAACATAGGATGTTCCCAATTGCAAATGGCGGATTTCTGAAGCGTTTGAACTCCTTTATCGATCGACATTTTTGGTTTAAATTCAGGCTTTTTTTATGAAATTTTTCGTAACGTGACAAGCAATGGTGGCACGGCACTACACAGAGATTTTGAAGAGCTAATTGGGAATAAATATTATTTTGAGGTTTACCAAAGGTAAGGATTTTGAATATCGGGAGCGAACAGCAAGATAATTTATAAATGAACATTTTGAATGACACCAAATGTGAGAGCGATAATATGGTGTCGAATGTGAGCGATCCGACCATAAATACGAATTACCAAACGTAGATTACAGGTTTTTTGTTCATTAGTTTAAAAAAATTTCTAAACTGCAAATCGTGCACTTAAATAATATTAATTTGTTCAAACCTTTATATTATTTTATTGTTTTGTTAAGTTTTAAAGACAAAATATTTGATCAAAATGAAATGCCTCTCAAACTGATTTTTCTCAAAATTAATCCAGTTTTTGGGGGAAGTAACTCTTAAAAGAATTCAGTAGTCTAAAGGTTAAAAATATCAATGCATAAAGGAATTCTAATGCTTCAAAAACCCGCCATTTGCAATTCCACACATTCTGTGTTATTGGTATTGCGTCATTTCATCCCACAATGTTCTTAAGCATACAGGAAATACAATTTTAAAGGGTCAAGTGCGATTGTCAAGAAATGTCGCCTTCAGTATTCAAGCATTTGCTTGACGTTGAAAAAAGTTGCCTACAGTTTTCAGAAGATTAATTATCTTTTATTGATTTAGAAACATTTCAAGTTACTGTATGGACTTAAGATGATGTTAAATATATTGGTTTTCTTGCAGGAATAGGTACGAACACAAGTAAGGAGATAGAAGCTTTAAATGAGGCCCTGAGAGAGGTGAACATGTCTACCACTTACAAACCTGACGGGGATATCTTGTCAGAGTTCATGCAGCAAAATGATGATGTTGATACTGGTCGACAGACCTCGGGAAAGGCAAAAAATGGTGAGAGAATAGTAGGCTTATGATAACTTATGAATGTTATACTTGTGATCACTCGTGAACACTAAACGTGATCACTCGTGAACACTAAACATGTGATCACTCGTGGACAGTAGAATTGTGATTCCTCAAGAACAGTTTCATTTCAATTCTTTATTGACATTGAGCTATACAGCTCATCTATAAATACAAAAAATAAAACACAAATTACAAATTCACAAGTTACAAATACAATACAGGAGAACATGCTCTGATTCTCCAGAAGACAGACACATATTAACAAAACAGAACATACTTGTAATCACTCGTGAACAGTAGACTTGTGATCACTCATGAATTGTAGCCTTGTGATCACTCATGAACTAGACTTTTGATCACTAGTGACCAGTATACTTGTGATCACTCGTGAACACTATGCTTGTGATCACTTGTGAACAGTATGCTTGTGATCACCCATGAACAGTATGCTTGTGACCACTTGTGAACAGTTGACATCTGATCACTCGTGAACAGTTGACATGATCACTCCTGAACAGTATACTTGTGATCACTCCTGAAAAGTAGACTTGTGATCACTAGTGAACAGTAGACTTGTGATCACTCGTGAACAGTAGACTTGTGATCACTCGTGAACAGTTGACTTGTGATCACTTGTGAAAAGTTGACTTGTGATCACTCGTGAACAGTTGACTTGACTTGTGATCACTCGTGAACAGTTGACTTGTGATCACTCGTGAACAGTTGACATGATCACTCATGAACAGTTGACTTGAGATCAGTCATGAAGAGTTGACTTGTAATCAATCGTGAACAGTTGACTTGTAATCAATCGTGAACAGTTGACTAGTGATCAATCGTGAAGAGTTGACATGATCACTCGTGAACAGTTGACTTGTGATCACTCATGAATAGTAGTCTTGTGAACAATTTAAATATGATCTCTCGTGAACAATCGACGTGTAATCACTAGTGATCAGTAAATGTAAATGTTTTCACCAGTCATACTTCAGTCGGTAATTAGCAAATTAGCTGTGTGATAACACTAGTTGTAAAACTGCTTTTGAGAATAAAGATATATTACTGTCTGACAACAAAGACATCGAATAACACAATCTCTTGGTAGTGTTTATGATATTGTGTCTGCATGCTATAATAGTATTAATAATGTGTACAAAAAAACTGTTTTAAACACGTATTCTGTTGAATTACTCATGTCTGATGTCATTTCAGTTGAGTTTTAAATGTTTCTAGGCAAGGATAGGAATGTTGGAGATATTCTACAAGAAATGGAGGAACTGAAGAAAAAAGTGAAACAGAAAGAAGATGAGATGAATGATGTCAAGTTGACAAGTGACTACAACAGTCCACGCACTCCAAGCCCGAGCAGTTCCAGTAGAAGTAAGAAAAATCTAAAATCTTCACTGTCACATCTACATCCACATTCATTATATTTTATTTTCCATGTTCATAATAGTTTATCCAAGCAGTTGTAGCAGACTTAAGGTTGTTTTGTTTCGTTTTTTGCGTGTTTTTTAAATTTATAGCACCATTACAGCACATATTGCATGTCAAACTTTTGGAATATTTGACATGTAGTCAAAGTGTGGGCCAGCCTCTTGACAGGTTTTGAACCATAATCATCAGTTTGGGAATCCAGTTTGTTACTACTGGACCACCGTGGTTCTGCAGAAAATCAGACATCTTAACCTTGTTTGATTTTTAATAAATATAATAAAGAGTCAAGTGGTGGAGAAGTCTGTGAACCTGTGTCGATGCTTTATGTGGTAGTGGAGGGGTGTTCAAGGCAAGTATTACTGTAACAGAACTATTTGTAAAATGTTGATTTACCTAACATGTTGCCTAATTGTTAAGTCAATTTTGGTTGCTCCCATAGCATTATATTCAATTTAGACTGTTTTGGGTAGTTTTATTTTATTATCTTATTATAGTTTTTGCAGTTTCACATGAGTACACATATATCACTAGTTTGTTACAGATTATATCACGAGTCGCGTACAGGCCAGAGCAGAGGGGGGTGGGGGCCCAGTTGTGCCTACAATTTTGAGGGGACCTACTGCCACTGGTTTTTAGCACCAATTACAAAAATACTTAATAAGAAGTTTGAAATAAGGGCCTCCATTTCCCATCTGGCCTGGGCCTATTACCAGCTTTGCACGGGCCTGGTCGTGTATTGTCTATTTGTGATGTGTACACATATAACAGTAGTTTGTTTGTGACAGGGTTACATCGCCAGTCACGTGTGGCTATTTGTGATGTGTACACATATAACACTAGTTTGTTTGTGACAGGGTTACATCGCCAAGCGCGTATGGAAGATGATCAAAAGCAAGGTGGATTTGACTACTCACACACTGATGACACAGAGGTCTACCAGCCAGTCACTGCCGTGGTGAGTATTAGTTATCTCTAATTGCAGAAAACTAATTTATCTGTAATTCACAACATGTAATTTGTGTTCTCGTATCCTAACCTTTACCATTTTTCATTCACAGTCGACATGGTTTTTCATAAATAACTTTTGTTTTAATCAGTGCAAAGAAAAAAAGATTTCTATTTTTGGAAACTAATGAAAAGAAAAAACCAACCCCTGTCAACTCCTTTTTGTGTTTTAATTTTAATCAAATAATTTTGAGATTTAAAATTGCCAGAAAACAATATTTAGGATTGTTTTTATTCCTTTTTTTAATTCTCAAAATATTTTATTAAAATAAGACAAAATGTTATCAGTTTCCTAAATTTTTTTTACTCTATGTTGACCTGAAATACTTAGTTTACAGTGAATGAAAAGTATTAAGGTATATAAGTGATTGTCTTTTTTGGAAATTTTTATTTGATTACATCAATAAAATTAATACATTAGGTCCATTACTTGCAATTTTATCCTATTTGAGAATAGTAATTTAAATAAACATAAACATCCTTAATAAGTCAGAAATATTTATGATATCACTTAATTTAGTTAATTACATAAATTTTGCTAAATCATTTTCATTGACACTGCGACAGCAATTTAAAAAAAAAAAAATTATTTTTATTAATTTTATATTTGTATGACAGCAGTACATTGCTGTCACAAAGCAATTATACATCCACATTTATAGTGGCGTTGCCTACAGACATCGTCTTTTTGGGGTTGCGTGATAGACACAGAATTGCAGTTTTTCTTTGGTTCTTTATAATAGCCACACATGATGGTGGTTGTATTTATTTTCGTGCTTATATCCAATTAAGGTTCAAGCACGCTGTCCTGGCATGCAACTCAGGTTCCTGTAGCGTCTGTCCAGGACAGAGGTTAGTGTTAGTAGGAGGTGTGAAACCCGCTGCTTTTCTATAAACAGCAAGGAATCTTTTATATGCACTATCCCACAGACAGAATAGCACATACCACGGCCTGTGTTAACCCATTTGTGGACCACTGGTTGGTGTAAGTGCTATACACCTACCCACTGAGCCTTGCGGAACATTCACTCTGGGTTGGAGCCGATACTGAGATTAAAAATCCCATGCTTCGACTGAGTACCTACCAGCCTCAAGTCCGATAAGTTAACCACTGTGCCATGGAGGCCGGTACCCCCACACATGAGAAACAAGAGCCTCAATGGTCCAGCGGTAGGACATTGGACTCTCAAGCTGTAGACCATGGTTCAAAACCAATCAGGCTGGCTCACACTTCTGTGTCACAATTTCCAAATGTTTGACATCCAATAGCCGATGATTAATATATCAATGTGATCTAGTGGTGTCGTTAAACAAAACGTACCGGTGGTTCAGTGGTAGAACATCGAACTCTCAAGCTGAAGACCATGGTTCAAATCCTGTTGGAGGCTGGCTCACACTTAACTATGTGTCAACATTTCCAAATGATTGATATCCAATAGCCGATGATTAACAAATCAATGTGCTCTAGTGGTGTAGTTAAACAAAACAAACCAGTGGTCCAGCAGTAGAACGTTGGACTTTCAAGCTGAAGACAGTGGTTCAAAACATGTCGGAGGCTGACTCACACTTAACTGCATGTAACAATTTCCAAATGTTTGACATCCAATAGCAGATGTTTTATATATAAATGTGCTCTAGTGGTGTCAATAACAAAAAACAAACATCTAACTTAAGAAACATAGAGTGTGTCACTGTGAAATGATTATGTTGTGTGTTATGTTTTGAAGGGAAATGTGCGTCACATGTCGTACCTGAGAGTAAGTATGCATTAATGCATGTGTTAATGTCACTAATTAGTCCATTACAGGCTTGATGCTGTGTACCAGATGTAACACATGTCTGTCCTTGGTTTGGTCTAACAAATGTGTGTATCAAATACGTAATAGATAACTATTTAAAGAAATGTGAGCTGTTGGTTCAAATTGTACAATTTATATTGACATTGTAATAAAATTCACTTTTTATTTCACTTGTGTGCAGTGTAAGACTGAGGAGTCACATTACTAAAATAATTATTGTAAATAATGTTTTTCAATACATAACGCAGACCTGCCTACCTTTTCAGTTTCTCTGTAATATTTCCATATAGACACCCCAAGCTATGGCACTTTGGCGATACTGTAAAACTTTCCGCTGGCTGGCCGGATCCTACAGTCACCTAGATTTTTTTATTATCTCTAAAGTTGCACTGAAAGCATTTGCATAACTTCCTGGATGAAGGTCGAATGACATTAAGGTCAAGGTTTTGCAATTTCACTTTCCTTGTAAACATTTCGCTTTGGCACTAGCCAGTGCTGAAACCGTCTAAGGGTGCAACCTTTTGCTACCATTCCACTTGCCACCTTGACTTTAGCATTAGACATGGCAGGGGTGATGACTGCAAAAGGCAAGTTACGTCCAAGCTGCACAAAGAGTATGCAGAACAATCTGTATTGCTGTATTGTACATTTAATAATGTTGCATGTGCAATACACCAATAGAGTTATTGATAGAATTAGAAACAGTTAATGCAAATTATCATTTAACATCTCGAAAGAAAAATTCGGTTGTCACATGTAACACATTCATGACAGAACCCTTAGATTTCCTGAGAAATCACGTTGATGGACCCTAGATTCCTGAAAGGGTTTTCTATGGGTAGGCAGGTCTGATTCTGTAAGTAAAATACATGATGTTAATATGTATTTCATAAACTAAACCATTATAAATGGGTGGTTATGTGGCTTATAAAGCTAGTTTTATAAAAAAAAACTTGCATGATTTAGTTTAGTTGACCTTTCCCATGTTTGCATGTCAGTAAAATATATAGCTCTGTTTTCCTTAATTATATATGGTGAATGTTTAATTGGGTAAGCTGCAGCTAGTACACATTTGACTGCTAGAACATTTGTTTGTCAGTGCTTAATAGGTATATGAAGGTCTCAGTTTGTCATATGTAGCCAGGCTTTCTCATTTGTACGCAGGCTTTCTCAGTTTATCATTCACATGTCAGGCTTTCTCAGTTTGACATTCGGAAGTTAGACTTTCTCATTTTGTCATAAAATTTTGTATGCAGACTTTCTCATTTTGTCATACATGTACATGTATGTCAGGTTTTCTCATTTTTTCATTTTATGACAGGATTTCTCATTTTTTCATTTTATGACAGGCTTTCTCATTTTGTCATATGTCAGGTTTTCTCATTTTGTCATATGTCAGGCTTTCTCATTTTGTCATATGTCAGGCTTTCTCATTTTGTCATTTTATGTCAGGCTTTCTCATTTTGTCATTTTATGTCAGGCTTTCTCATTTTGTCATATGTCAGGTTTTCTCATTTTGTCATATGTCAGGCTTTCTCATTTTGTAATATGTCAGGTTTTGTCATTTTATGTTAGGCTTACTCAGTTTGTTGTTTATATGTCAGGCTTTCTAAGTGCTAGAAAGTCTGAAGCTATTTAATGTGCCATGTATAGAAGTTAGTGCAGTCAAAATCAAAGAAGATAATTTTTGTATATTAAAAAGAAAAGAAATGTTTGTTTAATGACAGCTCAGCACGTTGATTAATCAACAGCCATTAGGTAACAAATATACAGTATTAGTGAAACAAGGCCTAGAGAAGAAACCTGATGCCACTATACATGTATATTAGGCTACTTTTTCCAGTTTGTAGCTGTTATGTATTATGTCTAAGATAGGCTACCTGCATTAATTTCATGTCACCTTTTTGTCTGACCACCATCACTCACATTAATTTAAAGATGAATTAATTTCATGATTTACAGTATATACATTCTCATATTCAGCAAACATCTCGAAATACGCTTTTGAAGAAGTGTGCGGATGCATTAAATTGTTATTAATAACATGTAAACAGTATGTGACCCAGCACAGCAAAATGAGTCTGAAGTCACAAGTAATAATAAAAACATAAATCAAAAATTGTGTTTTCCTCGTTTTCTAAATATGTCTTTCATCGACTAAAATGTATAATTTAATCTAAAACGAAGGAAAAAATCACTAAATATCTCAGAGATGTTGCTCACATAAAGCAATGATTTATATATCATTTTAAAGCTGAGATCATCCCCTATCTGATTTTTTGAAAATCTCACTATAAAATATTTGTTCAGTGTGACTCATTTTGCTGAACAGGGTCACATAATCATGTGAATAAAAAAAACACTCAGCTACATGTAATTGAAGAGTTTACATTTTCAAACTTAGTTACTGTTATACAGTTCAGGTAATATTCACAAAAATACATTTGTTGATGAATGTTTTTTTTTATTCAAGTCTCTTCAAGAAAAACAGAACAAAAACAATTGTGACAACTCAGAAGCAACAATATCAAGCAAGCAAGGTGTAAAGAGTGAGTATTAAACACTGCTACAGATAGTAATGTACTCTATATTCTTGCTAATCCATTGTATTGAATTATCTAGTTTTTTTCTGGTACTGGAAAATCTTACACTTGGGTAATATAATTTATAAATAATTATGCATGATGTCATATAAAATTAACATCCATTTTCCACTGATGTTATGGCAGAATATCCAGACACTTTAAATATTTAATTATATATTAAATATTTTGAAGTTTCAATATTATATAATAATTATTATATTATATATATCAGGTTACTATACTTTTAACTTTATATGTATGGTCAAATTATGTTTTTATGTCTTCACCGAATGAGGACTACGTTGTTTGCACATATATGATTAAATAAATTTGTAGGTGCAAGGTTCATGAATGTTAACGAATAGACACACTTTTTGTTTTACTATTATACTATTACAGTCATAAACAGGCAAGAAAAAGGATCACTATTTTATGAGGTATAGATAGGCAATTTCCACCTAAAGGAAAACATGTTTCTGTTCCTAATAAATACATTTTCTTCCTTGGGTTGAAATTGCCTTAAAGTTTATACTTCAGAACAGTGGTTGATTCTATTATAGAAATTCTATTTATACTGTATTTTTTAAGACAGTTACATAATTATGTAATGCTATGTGTTAGGCATAGAGATTTTACTAACTGTACAGTATCATCTAATGACAATGAATACCCATAATATTATAATTATATTAATTAACCAGACTGCTTGTTATTACATGATACATTAAAATAAGCCTTATATTAAAGTGTAATAAATATTTACTGTATTGGTTACCATCATTTTATGTCATTTAGAATCGAGGAGCAAGACAAAATTCCAAAAAGTGCAGAGCTCGGGGTATGGCCGTCGCTCCTCGGGACCCTCACCTACGAGACCCCCATCATCGAGACCCTCACCAACGAGAGTGTCTTCCAAAACTCCCCCCAAACCCAGAACTAATACACAGACATGGTCACCAGCTGACATGGCAAAACAAAAGATTAAAGGTAAACCAACATGATAGGTACATTTAAGACAATATCTAATGTACTTGTATGTAAAATGTCAATGTTTTAAATATATCTTAAAAATTGATTCTTCAGAACCAAAAGGGTATAAGTTGGGGTAGCAGAAATTAAGAAAATGACAAAAAACTGTTTCTCACCTAGACATAAATTTTATGTGGAATATCTTTCGATTTCAAGATAAAGTGTGGGACAGCTACAGAAACCTACATACACCCTTTGTGTACCAGATGCAGCTCACTTAGGTGCATTCAGTGATACTGGTGGGTCATTCTATGTCAAATCAACAGATTTTCTCACAATTTTCCACCACTCTGTCTTAGAATTGCACAAAAAAAAGTGTCTAAATATCCATTAAAAAACTGATATCCTGAAAATTGTAGTTTATTCGGAAAGCTTATAGGAAAGAATTTATAATGTCAAGGGAAATAACCCTTCAGATAATAAGAGTTATTTCCCTTGACATTATAAATTCTTTCCTACGGTATATAAATGACTGAAGTTCTATCTCCAAAGTTAGGTCACACCAAAACATGAACAGATTAAAATAGCTTGGAGAGGGAATCCAAATGTATTTTAAAGATCTTTAATATTGGAAGGGGTTAGTTATACATCTGCATCATGAATTTCACATGCAATATGCAGATCGATAGTGGATCTTATGAAGACCATTTCAAAAAATCATAAAATCCAAAGTAGGCAGAACACATCTCTGAAATTTTTACTGGATGATGACACATATATGAAGAATAAATTAGTGAAGTTTCAAATCTGTGGGACCTATACCCATAGAGATATGACCGTGTTTGTATGTGACACCAAATATTATTGATAAAATTTGTTGAAGTGGTATATGGTACCAAAACTTCTTCCCAGCACTTCTTACACTTAATATGACTATAAATGTGGATTCCCCATTGTCTGATTAGTTTAAATACCAAATTTGAAAACTCTGCTATAATTATTACAAGTTTTGAAAACGATAATCAAAAGTATCGCGGAAATTCACATTTAAAAAATGACAAAAATCTGACAAAAACTTCAAACCTCTGCCAAAATTTGAAGATAAAATTTTTAATGGATATTTTGACATATATTTTTTTTGACCAATTCTAAGACGTATTGGTGGAAGCCATTTGTTGATCTGACATGGAATGACCCTTTGGATTATCTTTCCAAGCTATTTTAATCTGTTTATGATTTGATGTAACCTAACTTTGGAGATAGAACTTCAGTCATTTAATATAGGAAATAATATATAATGTCAAGGGAAATAACTCTTGAGATAATAAGAGTTATTTCCCTTGACATTATAAATTCTTTCTTACGGTATATAAATGACTGAAGTAGCAAAGTAGTCTGACTCACTCTTTTGTTTAGGTGAAATTGGTGATGGAAAATTGCTCCAAATCAATTTCAACTTTTCAACCGAGCTTCTAAATTCTTAGTCTAAAACAAATCAACCTCGTCCAGACAGTCAAAATTTAAATAACTAAACAAACAGAAGTGAAATTAAATTGTTAGGCGCTAGGGATTAGCCACTAAAATAAGTATTTTTAATACACTAGCTCGTATCAATCACTTAGGTTTTTTTCTCTCTTTATTTTTTTGTCACTTTTCCACCCCGGATTAGGTGCCTTCCTCTTAAGGCGCGGAATCGGGGGGGGGGGACATGCCCGAACCATATGGATGTGGGCATGTTAAAATTACTTACGCCTATGCCAAAGTATGTAATTGTTTGTTGTATTAAATTAAAATTAAAATTTGATATATGATCGCATGTGAACGAGTTTAATGACACTTGATCTGGAAGTGCCCAAGTGTCATTAAACTCATTCATATGCAATCGTATATCAAATTTTTATTTTAATACAACAAACAATCAGGCATTAATCTAGGATAGACAAAGTGGGAGAAGTGATTTCTCCCTTCCCATCAGAAATGGGAGAAGTTTGATAAAAATGGGAGAAGTGAACCAACCAAAAACTAAATGTATTTATTTATTTTATAATCTTTAAAAATTTATTTATTTTTTTGTCATGTAGGCCTATGATCCTTTTTATAGGGGAGATTTAAAAAAATTATTTTTATATTTAAATTAACCAAAAAAAAATATTTAACTATTAAACTTTCTTTTAATTTTGATTTTGTTTATTTTTTGTTTAAATTATTTGGTGGGGAAACCTCTGAGCACTATCATCTATCTCAATGTTTTAATGGTCTACCCGTTTTGCGCACAGAATGATGAGAATTTAAAACATGTTTTTGTTGGTTTTCTCACAATTACCAATTATTTTTAATTAAGATTTAATAATTCAGTAAATAGAATCAACAACCATATAACTTGAATAGATATGTCATTGAAAATATCTACTACTAACAACAAAAATCTGAAGTGAATCGAAACTGCATAATCTTTGCAGTTGCTAAAATCACAACATAATTATTTCTAGCTAAAGCATCTGGTTTCCAAAAGAATAGCCATAAGAGTATCAATCAACCAATCAAAACCACTGTCTCAGAAACTATTGTAAATTAATTAGTTGACGACATTTCTGTGTCTGTATTTTAGCAAAGCTAAATTAAAACCATGCATGTAGACCATTCTCCATCGGCTTTGAACATTAACACTAAATCAACAGGCGACACGTTTTTAACTGCATCTATAGCAAAGTAACTGGAATTCTTGTTCATATTATGTAACTGAACAAAGGTCGATGCAGTCTGTTCCGAGTTACCAGAAATAGCTGGTTATTGACAGGGGACAATAAACACGCATCATGTGAGATTTATTACTTGTTTGTAAAGATTAGTTAGTGATGTTTTGGTTGGCATCACAAATCGGTGTGACTGTCAGACGTTAGTTATTGGGATTTGTTTTTCACTTTACTTTGAGCAAAATATGACTTTGACTTCGATGAAAAAAGCCCCATTTGGCCGGCTAGATTAGTGCCTGACAATTACTTACTTTGTTACTATAACAATTAAAACGAATTAAATATGTAGTATGAAGACCAGGTCGATATTTAAAAATATTTATTTTTTGGGGTTGTTGCGGATAATTTGGGTAGTTCCGGATCAATGCTTACAAGTACTAAAACCTTTTTTTTTTTTCATGTGAACATCTTTGAAAAGGTTTGCAATAAAAATAATTAAATTTTGACAGCAGAGTCCCGTTACATAAACCATAAGGCAGCGATCAATGTTTGTAAATTAGCGTGACAGCCCTTGAAAAATGGGGGAATTTACAAACAACGTGGTTTATAATATGATTCGGAACTGACCAAAAAAAAACAGTATGGTTTCCAATTTAAAAAAAATAAATAATTATATTAACAAAAGTCATATAGTTTATTTGTAGGCAATGTTTATTATGAACTATCACCTATTTTGTCGCTGGTGAAATTTTGAAAAACACTTCAAGTAATGTTGAGTCCCAATTGTGTAACTTCGTTCAGACGACAATTTTAAAGGAATGTAAAGTCTACAGAGAAGCATATAAAATGGATTAATGTTTTTTAGAAACAAGAATGGTGCAATAAAATATTTTAATATGTACATGGATTTAGGATTACTGAACATGACAAACACAGATTCTTTATCACGCACATGGATATGATTGATGTGCGAGAAAGCTGCATGATGCGGGCTGTGGCGTAGGACTGGAATAATAACACAGTGAAAACATTATTATCGCGTGTATCGGAAAGATTCATTTCAGTGTTGTTTATAGTTTTGTTTGTGTTATTAGATGGCTTACCAACCATGTATGTTCAAGCCTGAATGTTTAGATAGTGATAGTGGATGATCAGACTTTGAGATTGCATCATCATCGGGCAGATATTTACCTTAAATTGGAAGGAAACAGAGACTGGTGTTCATGCGGTAGTTGTAGGCCAATGGACATGGTTGCATAACTTCGTTCAGAGTCGGATGATAGTTCTTAAACTTAGAGATTACACATTTCTGGTTTTATTTGGATCATTATTTTTTCAGCACAAACTGTAATACAAATATAATATTTGACATTTCCATTTATAGAAATGCGATTTCTCGCGAACAAAGACATAATAACAATGAACTTACTCTGTGAAAAGAGCTACTGTTTTATTGCCGTTATGAGTTTTGCACAATACTTGTTCTGGTCTGACGTCATGCAGTACAACTATATTCTTACAAAAAGAAGTTAGTTTTGTACAAAGAGAATTTTGTTTAAATTATTATATATTTTTAACTAATACCTTGTAAATACATTAATCCATTTTATATGGAAAACTGTAGACTTCAGTATCCCTTTAAAGTTTGCGATTACATGTTTCTGGTGAAATTTGGATTATTATTTTTTCAGCACAGCTTATTAATAAAACGGAACTGTAAATATAATAACGTTTTTGACTGGTTATTTATTTGACATGTATACAAGCTGAAAAAGCATAATTTTGATCCAGAACTTCCCAAGATCAGAACTGCCTAAACAACTATATACATTAAAATTTATATTATGAATAAATTTGAATTATAAATATCATGTATTTATTTGCATGTAATCTGTCTTTTTTCTTGATTATTGTAAATTATTGTAAATGACCTTTGTACTAAAATCACATAATAAATTTTACAGCTTAGTTAAAAAAATATCAGCTGTCAATTTGTTTATTGTATCATATTTTGTAATGACATCTAATTATTACAATTTTGTACAAAACTGATTTAATGAGTGCAACATGTGACGATAGCAAAACATGAGTAACCATGTTTGCTGTTATCTCCTAATTCATTACTAGACAGTTTGTCACTTGTTTTTCAGTGAATCAGAAAGTGATCATGAAAATGACATGCTCAAAGAAAAGAAGCGCAAACATCGACACAAGCACCGACACAAACATAAGCACAGCAGCGACAAACATGACAAACATAAACATAAAAAGAAGAAACATAAACGAGACAAAGCTGATTCCGATTCTGTATCGGAGAGTAAACGTGGGAAGAGGTCAATCGAGGAAAGTGACTTGGAAAAACTTGAAGCTGCTAGGTTGGCCTTACAAGCCCAGTTAGATGGCAGTGGTACGTACAATGGTGTTAACAAAAGTGTTAATGCAATGGGACTCATAGCACAAGGATATGGCACTGATTCTGAAGAAGAAGGTGAGATAAAAGATGAACAGATATGGATGGAATTAGAGAACCCATACATTGAGCAGGAGAAAGAAATCAAAGTGACAAGTGATACTGAAGAGGTACAGATACAGGAACGACGAGTCAGTCGGGATAAGGAGTGGATACAGCATAAGTTGTATGAGGAAATCCTGCGACAGAGAAGTGTCAGTGGAGATGGTGAACAAGAGGTTGAGATTGTAGCGGAGGATGATGACAGTGGTGATGACATTATCTTCATGGGTGAGGAAGCTGGGAGACGAGTAATGCCCATTTCTATTAAACATGCTCCTGGGTGTAAATATGAAAAACAAGCCAATCAGGAAGCAAGCCAACGAAAGGCTAACTCACGGTCACGTAGGAGGTCAAAGTCACCTAGTCATTCCGAATCAAGGAGCAAATGTGCACAAGGTGAAGATAGAGAAAAACGGTAATTTTTTTTATCAGTTTAAAAACAAAAGACCTATGTTGTGCATGTACAGTTCATATTTATATTTTTTGTGGGAAATGATATTGACACTGACAGGTTGTATATGGCATTGCTATATGTAAACTGGGTGTATTTTATTCAACATTAAATATAATAATTTTCTGTTGTCATTTTAATAATAAGTACCTTTTTTCTTATATTATATATTAATTTTCAATCCAACACAAGCATTTTATTTATGTCCACTTTCTAAGCCTTGTGAGTTAATTTTAATGCAGGCCGATATTTAGTTACAAGTACATTGTAACTGTCATTTTGTTCAAACATTAACATTACATGTACATAATGTGTGTAATATGTCTGCTATTTATTCAACAGTAAAAGAGAAAGGTCACGGGAACGAGCAGAGGTTGCTAAGAGATCCAGTCATGAACCACATGTAGTTAGAGACAGATCACCAAGGCGACATGTATCCCCGCCTCGCTCACATTCCGACCACCCTGAGGAACGAGGAGGAGCTCATGACTTTACAAGGCGTCGTGATGATCTTGATAGGCGGAGAGAGGACTTTAGCCGACGGAGAATTGAGGAAAGACGTCGAGATGATGACAGAAGGGCAAGAAGTCCAGGCTTGCGAAGGTTTGAGTTATGATTTTGGTTATAATTGTTTTGTCATTTTCATTGTATGTCTTGGTAAAATGTATTAACAGATCTTTCATTGCGAAACACAAGGATATTATAAACATATATTATAGGCACTTGATACATTAATAAAATACATGACTCTATATTACATCCAAATTATAATTACTTACATTTGAATTAATGTGTATATTTTTCTTATTTAATAGAAGATTGGTGTGAAACTTTTCTCATAGGCATGAAGTGAGTTTGAGAAATATCTTACAATAATTGTTTCTCCTGATCACTGCAGGAGGCGATCCCGTGAAAGACGAGGATATGATCGAAGTAGATCTCGAGACAGAAACAGAGATAAGAAAAGAGAAGAGGATAAACCAGCTGATAAATTCGCTGGAAGTTTGTCTGAGGGAATGGTTTTGAAAGAAGAGTCATCTGGGGAAGAGGAGTATGTTTTTTTTATCTGTTATCAGTTATCTTGTTTCTTTGTATTGTATTATAATTAATAAATAAAACAATAGAAAATATTATACATACTTTAGGTAGATCAAGTGGGGAATAAATAATTATTTGAGGAGTGTTTTAACAGGCCTTTCATAATAAAACATTTGCATAACCCTTTTGTTCGTTACACAAGTTGTATTTTTTGTAACACGTTTATAAAATGTGCTATAACAGAGGTGATCATTTGAAGATAGACTGTTTTCATGGTTAATCTGCAACAACTTGAAATAAAGTAACAGACAACTAACTCATATTGATCATGAAACTCTTTCTGTAAACGATTCCTAAATTTAGTGCAAACGATAAATAGATTAAATAAAATAGATAGACTTGCACAAATGAAATGACCATTCCCACAATTGCATTCCAACAGATGCATTTTAAGAACAGATGGTTGGGTTTTTGCTCCCCATAGTAATTCCACTTGATAATTCTACTTGATATGTTTGTCTTCTGTGTTTGTGTGATTTCAGAATTAAAGTAGAAATTGGGCTTGATGTGTTTGTCCTCTATGACTGTGATTTGAGAAATGATGTAGAAATTCTGCTTGAGATGTTTACGTATATCTGTGATTTCAGAGTTGACGTAGAAATTCCACTTGATGATTCAGAAGAAGAAGCCGAGATTGCCATGCGAAGACGTCTTCGAAAAGCTATGTTGATGGTATAATATAATTTCATCATCTTTTTGTGGAATAGAATCAATTTTTGTACATTATATTTATTGCCCAACATTAATTCAGAGATGGCATCTATATAAAAATTCAGTGATATCAAGTCATAGCTTTTCACATATTTTGGTAGGATGTAATATTTCTTTTTGGTCATAAATTTTGCTTCTTCAGAACCAAAAGGGTGTAAGTCTGGGTTTGGCACTTACTGGTATCATTGAATGCCCCTAAGTGAGCTGCATCTAGTGCACAAAGAGTGTATGTAGGTTTCTGAAGCTATCCCACATTTATCTTCGATTAAGCACTTATGCCCTTTTGGCTCTCTTTGCTAGCATCTAGTAGTTTTTGGCCATTTTCTCAATTATTTGCTTCCCAACTTAGACCCTTTTGGTTCTGAAGCAGTGATGTATGTATTCCTTTGATATGTACCAAAATAGGTAATAAAACATTTAACCTGTTGTTTTGTAGAGATTAGGTGAGGCTACAGACCAGCCTCCTCCTGTAGTTGAAACTAGTGAGAAAGAGGAGAGTCAGGTTCCACCGAGTGAGGAAGTGAGTCAAGCCTCATCTGTACACGAGGAGGAATTGGCTAGAGAGTTGTTACCGGAACACACAGCTTTAAAACACAGTGAAAGAAAGGAACGGGTGGAAGACAGTGAGAGTAGTAGTGACAGCAGTTCCGACTCTGATTACAGTGATGGTTACGACGATGATGCTGACAGAGTGAATCGTCACTATGATGATCGCACACATAGAGAACAAGATGTACATGACCTTAATGATGACTCACAGGATTTCAACACTTCTATGAATGAGAAGAGAAAATTACTTGAAGAGTCGAAAGGTAATCAGAGCATTCTTAGAAGCAGTTTTTCAAATGATTAGTATTAATCATGTGGAATAATTCTCTATACATATGTAGAGTTTGTGTGTAATGGAAAGTCTTGGAAGCCTGTCTGAAATTTATATATTAGAATGTACTGTTAGTTATACTCACTCTGCTTGTTATACTCAGATTAATTCAGCTTATCATACTCTAGTGATGTTTACATATGTATGTGAAAGTGAAATGCCCCATATTTTATACAGATAATAGACTATAATATTTTTCTTATTATCAGAGATGAGAATTCTCTGTGGATTTGTGGAATTCCTGCTTTTAAATGGTTACATAGCTTTTGCAAATGCTGAATGTAAGCAGGGCTTCTAGAATACAGTAGCCCGATGCTAGTGGTTATTGCGGTCGGGCTACCAAATAATCACTTTCCACTAGCCCAATGGCTAGTGGAATTTAAAATTAAAAAATGAAGAAAAATAAAATGGAACGACAAAACTGCAATGAAAACGCTCGACATACTCGTTTGGATAAATAAAGTCAGACTATTATTAGCACGGAACACATGAAATAACTCGCTAGCGTAA
>JAULBS010019810.1:0-10776 GCA_032355785.1 Symmetromphalus regularis
GTCACGTAATTATTGATATTACAAACAAGTAGGCATCTATTAATAAGCTTTACAAGAGATTTATTGTCAATTACAGTCACGTAATTATTGATATTACAAACAAGTAGGCATCTATTAATAAGCTTTACAAGAGGTTTATTGTCAATTACAGTTACGTAGTTGTTATTACAAACATTTGGTGGGCTTAATAAGGATTACCAGAGATTTACTGTCAATTACAGTCACGTAATTATTGATATTACAAACAAGTAGGCATCTATTAATAAGCTTTACAAGAGATTTATTGTCAATTACAGTTACGTAGTTGTTATTACAAACACTTGGTGGGCTTAATACGGATTAACAGAGATTTAAATTAATGTCAATTACCATCAAATTGCTAACACTTAGTAACTTATACATTTTACACTTACTACGAAACAGGCAAGTTTTCATGACCAATAAAAAAGCATTATTGTGAATTACTAACAAGTGGTTAACTCTTAGTACTACGAGACACTTACCAGCTAACCCTTCTGCTGGGCCTAGTGGGTAAACTAGAGGTGCAACGTCTGAAGACATACCTGGAAATTGGCCGCCCATATACAGAGGTTGGTGCAGCCCCATCTGTCCCCCAGGTATACCAAACATGGCATGGGGCGGCTGGAAGTGAAGTCCAAATGCCCCGTAATTCTGCATAATTCTGAAAATAGAAAAATATGTCTTATTAAGAAATACTTGCACGACGTAACATAACATTCTCAAAAGCGGGGATGGGGTGGGGTGGGAGGTCTGGCAGCGAACACTGATAATCTGACTCATTCCAAAATGCATTAAATTGACAAAGACGGCTAAAACTTTCAAACAGAAAGGCTAAAACCGAAACCCAACTAGACTATGAATTCACCAAAGGGTCCGATAAGTGATTACCGTATTTTCTCAAATAAGCGACTATCTGTACCACGTTTCAATAAAACCAAATAAATGATGTTTTTATTACTAAATTAGATCCCCATCTTTCGGTTAAAACGCTGTGTTTTTCCAAAAAAATAAACGACAATTTTACAATGAATAAGTGCCCGGGCCCTTATTAGAGCAAATACGGTAAGTGCTAAAGGAACGTAAACATCTGCATTTTAACGATTAGGTACCAGTGGCTGATCCAGAACATCCATTTAAGGGGGCCCCAATAATAATAATATTTTTAAAAATATTTAAACACAAAATATACGGAGCCAGGGCCCCTGTAACCTCTGCCTAGATCCGCCACTTGGTACAATTTCCATAAGATAAAAACGTATTTTAATCTATAAACTGATTATGTATTAAAATATTGTTGTTTTTTCCTTCAAATATTTAAATGAATGGAAACTAACAAAACGCTTCTAAATATAAATTTAAAGATACATATATAAAGATACGACTTTTCATTTCTAAAACAGGTTGCATGTTTTTCCTTACAGTATCCAGCTGAAATGTTATCACAAGAAACTGCTATTTAAATAGTTCAAATACGTTTCATGTACAGAAATGTTCCACTAAGTAAAATATAAAAACACCTTCCCTTCCTGTGAAAAGAATTCTGCGAGCAAATATAAGATTTCATCTTGTTTTTGTTTGCTTTTTTATTTATTTTTGTCCTTTCATGTAATTCAACTATTTTCACAGTTTACGTATGTTGCAAATATAAACAGGATTGTTTTTGTTGTTGAAGACGATGAAGACGATGATGGGACCGAATGCAAACGTTAATTAGCAATATACATACCGTTTGGAAACAACACAACGCGTTGGTAGGTTTTCAAGATATTCCTGGATAAATGGACGCAAAATCATCATGCTACCATGGTTACATTATAACAAATTAACAATATTGTATTGTTTTCGCATTTAGTGAGCTTCAGTGGTCCAGTGGTAGGACATCGGACTCTCAAGCTGAACACAGTGGTTCAAACCCCGTTAGAGGTTGGCTCAGAATTGACTACGTGTTATTGAATTACTAAATGCGTGACATCCAATAGCCGATGATTAATAAATCAATGTGGTATAGCGGTGTCGTTAAAAAAATGTCTGCACATTTAAAAATATGTTTCTCTCAAGGTGTTTTAATGAATGTCATGTCAGAAGACACAAAATATGTGAAAATTAATTTCCTGTTAATAAATATGCGCTATTAATGAGTTTAATTCTATTTAATCTGTTGCCTATCACCGCATGACACTGACCAAAATGCAGAAAGTTACTGCATCTTAGTCCCCGGTAATACAGGTATATCACTAGTGCTAAATGGCCATTACAGATTATAAAAGTGCAAGTCAGCAGGATAATTACTTTTTTTAATGAGTTATGTCACACCGGTGAAATAACAGTCGTAATTACCGGTTTATAGTTTGTAAACATGGCTGTGAAAATACCGCAAATATTTTAATTTAAATGTTATTCTTATACATAAAATTGCGATTTAAGTAACTTTTTTTTTTAAATTATTATTATTATTTTTATATTATTATTATTATTTTTATATTATTCCGAGGAATCGGCATCATATTATTGGGGATCGCTCTAAATAGATTTTCTGGATTCGCCACTGCTATAATTACATATTTGTATATTCTGTATGTCTGTAATTTAAAGTCATATTATAAGATTTCAGTAATTTAAGAAATGTTAGTAGTAAAGCATACAAATACAACAACAATAACAACAACACACACATATTATATATTTCTGCAATTATGAGGACTACCACTTTAACTTCGAACCGAGTATTTTTATTTTGTCTTCTCAAATAATTTTGAAATTTACAATGGATAAAGTGACGGTCATCAAAAATATATATATATAAAGTTGAGAGCTCTTGAAGAAATATTCTATTTGGGACTCAGTTTTTATATTTGGTTCAAAATTTAATGTTTTAAGGATCCTAATAAAATTATTTTACAGAACCGTCAAAATTGCGTCCAACTTTCACCTCACCTTTTGACTCGACGTATCTAAATTATCCTTAATTTGGTACAAAGTAAAATTCCCAGAATTGTCTTTATTGTAAATTACAGATCCATTTTTTACCCTTCTTGTGGTGGATACAATGCCCGGCTTAAGTCAAGATTTTGTATCCACATCAAGCGTGCTTGAACATTTATTTGATACAAGCATGTTAATTTCCGAAATTTGACCTGACAGTCTTTTGTGGGTATACATACATACTTGAAGGAAAAAAATTTTTAACATTTTTTTTTTTTTGTAGTGTATTTCTGTGTAAAATTACTAAATGCTATTAAATAATTGGACTCTTATAACATCACTTTAAAAACTTTTTTTATGCGGCTATAGTTGGTCATGTTTATAAAATACTAATTTATTAACATAGATTTTATGTCAAGTCTGAGTATAATCAGTGTCGTAGCCAGCAACTGTCTAGTCTGTTTTTTTCGACTATATTTATAAAACTGTACGAATCTACTTTATACAGAGGGCCTTCTTCAGATCTGACTCGTCTGTTTTTTTTCCGACCATGCTTATAAAACTGTACGAATCTACTTTATACAGAGGGCCTTCTTCAGATATGTCTCGTCTTTTTTCAGCCTCTGACTATAGCACTGATAATATAACTAATATTATGTTAATTTATGTTATACTTTCTTTTATTTATAACAGCATATTAGTTTTATATGAAATATATATTTAGAACAAAAAAGTAAAAAGAATGACATTAACATTTACTCCTTAAGAATTCAAGAACCGTCATATAAACTATTAATTGTATTCATGTAGGATGAATCATTTTGACAAAATAATAAATGACATTCGCTCATTAAAATTCCAAACACATTTATGTCATTACAAAATATTCATGCAAAGAAATATGTTTTAGAAAGCTAATGCAATTAATTTTGAGAGAATTTCACCAGTTAATAGTCAACGAAGTGCTGTTTGCGGTATCCAGAACGTCTTTTGTTGAAGATGCTACTCTTTCAAAAAATTAATTTCTCTTGATCCCTTGATTATTACTTAGTATCTAAATAAGTTTCTTGGTGCAGACAGTTAAGGTAAACAACTTGTACCTTTCTACTGCCTTGATATGGTAATAAAATCCCTTTCTATCACTGAACACTTAAATAAGTGTCTTTAGTGCGGTTGAATCGTTTTTCTAGTTGATCACGTAATATATCAATTACTCCTACACCTCAAAACAAATTATAATAAATAAATAAAAGAAGAAGAAGAAGAAACAAATAAAAAATAATAGTAGAACAATAAAACTGAAACCCGGTGTCATAGTTCAGATGTGATATTAAACTATATAATAAGTGTTTTTGCATATTATTATTATTATTATTATTATTATTATACAATTTACGAATAAAAAAAGGCTTACTGCATGGGGCAACTTATTGGTAATACATTTTCTAATAAATCCTTGTTTAACCTTTGATGCGGATGTGAAACTTATGTAATAGTAATGTAAAAAAAAGTCTTACTAGAATAGCAAGTTGTTCTAACAGGTACCTTGAACTGGTAACTAATCCTTAACGCATCATCCACGATACACGTTCGTGTGTCACAACGGCAGAACGACGAATGATTCGAATTATTTGTAGTCAGACAACACCATCTCACTCAGTTAGCCCGACCGCTTGACTTTGGTGGAAACACCGAGGTGTCGTTTACACTCTGCGCATGCCTGGAGCCTCGCAAAGTAGCTTGAAGGGAAGATTTGCTTGGGTTTAGAATGTTTGCAACATGTCACGACAGCAGAAGCAGGAGATAATGGTTCTAGGGACCTTTGTCTGCTTCACGCACGCCACGAGCTTAGCATCTCTGGACATGGGAGCCAAATGACAGAGCTTGATTAGAGGACATCGCAGAGCGTGTCTTGTGAAGGATCTTGCGAGTCCCATTGTGCAGCAGGATGAGTAAAACGACCTCTTTCTTGTCGGGTTTGTTCGGGGAGTTGTCGTACAATGATTCTGATGGTTTCCCATTAGATCGTTGAGGTGACCTTGTAAGCAGATCTTTGATGGAACGCTATAAGCAGGGATTAGGCCCCAAGAGCTCGTAATTGCTCAATGGCAGTCGACCATATTGTAGAGATTTGTCCTATTTGATGGTCATTTGCTGACCATATCGAAATCAAGCACGTTTACTCCAGTAGAATGACCCTTCCTTCTAAAACATTAAAAGTCCAAACTTTAATCGTCTTAAACAGATTTATGCAATGTACATTAAGTTGCTATAATGTTAGTCTCCGGACTTTGTGGAAGCCGGACGGCACCAGTGGTCCAGTAGTAAGACATCTGACTCTGAAGACTGTGGTTCAAAACATGTAAAAGGCTGGCTCACAATTGACTGTGTAAAAATTACCAAATGTTTGACATCCAATAGCCGAAGATTGATAATTCAATGTGCTCTGGTGGTGTCATTAAACAAGACAAACCAAATTGTGGAAGCCGAATACGAACAGCATATTATAATTATGTCAGTGTATGACATTCAGATTTTTAATACAGGTGTGGATCTTATATCTAACATGTTAGTTCATTTTGTATACAAAATATTATTTTTAACTTATTCGTATAGAAGAGTAATTAGATTTTATAATGTAGACATTCATTATTGTTCAAATAACAGATATCATCATCATCTTTGACGGACTATGATCAGCATTACAAGTCAAATTATGATGTTTTTTTTTTTTAATTGGCTGTTATCAAACACACTAGTCGTCGCTTTAAGTTCTGATCTAAACAAGTGTCTGGCCATAAGACACTTGAATTTACACTGAAGACAACAACTTCAGAAATTAATGGTCTGTGATCAGATGAACATGGACAAGAATAATAGTTTAATGCAATTCACCTTGTCGTACTAATGCCAAGTAAAGCAGTGTTAGATGCAGGAATTGAAAGGGATAGAGAATAAGTGATAATATTTATGAATGTTATAGGTCCGATGGTCAAAAGTGAAATTATGAGAAAGTAACATCACTTATTTATGGATTCGCTTTATCTCTTGCAGGTCTGACTGTCATTATAATTATTTTGGAGCGGAAATTATCGTTTATTACCCTAAAGGCCACTAATAACTGGGAAATGTTAACATAACGTCATCCATAACGTTGTAGGTTAGCATTTCTCAAAACTGTTGCGCAATTAGAAAGTTTAAAGAATATAACAATTAAAATTATCTGGGGTAACAAATATAATATTGGACTAATTACCATTTATTATCAGATGTATGTCCTTTGTGAAATAATTTTCGTTTGTCACTCACTAAAGCTCGTGACAAAGAAAAATAATTTCACTCAGGACATAATAAATGGCAATTCGTTTAATACCATCTATTTTCAAAATTGTATCTATACAAGAAAGAGTCCAGGCAATATTTGATCAAAGGAAAATGGAACAATATCCTATAACCGTGATAAGTATTTCAGATGATGTTTCCCTTGTTAATATGTCTGAACATGGTATTGCAAAACGAAATCTAGTATTTTCTGTAATTGAAGAGGTCTTTTCCAAATCTTGCAATGTTCATTCAAACATTGTAAAAATAGAGATATATATTTTAGAGATTCACAACTATTGTCGTATTAATGCCAGGGCACTAAGTGTTAGATGCAAGAATTGAAGGGTGTAGAAAATAATATTGAATGAATACTAGTATTTGGAAAAAAAATTCAAGATTTGGAAAAGAGCTGTTTGTCGAAATCTTGCCAAGTCCATTCAAACATTGTATAAATGGAGATATAAAATTTATGTTTCATTTACTGAGCAAGGTTAAATACAAAATGTTGAACGCAAAATTAATTATGCATCTGTGATAATTGACATAGAGATTTGAAGACAACCCAAAAGGAGAGTTTGTTTTATTTAACGACGGCTCCAGTGTACACTGACTTTTATCTTATCATCGGCTATCGGACGTGAATCATATGGTCATTCCGACATATTTTATGAGGAAACCCGCTGCCGCCACATTGACTACTTTTTCCGATAAGCAGCAACGTTTTTTTTTTAAATCTACTGTCGCACAGATGGGACAGCACATACCACTGCCTTTTATGAACCAGTTGTGGACCACTGGTTGGAATGGAAAATAGCCCAAACTGCAAATGGGTCCACAGAGAAGGTGGACGACAACCCGTGCAAAATTACAAGACATAAAAATCTGTTTTGATGACACTAAAAGGTGTTTGTATGTTGTAGTGAGAAATAAATATTAATTTGCTCGAGTTTACCCGGTGCACAGTGTGATCACGGACATATACTATATCTCCGTACAATATGGACACGATCTTATCTGTACAAACCTTTCTTCGATTACAATCGCGAAAGCCTAATTGGGCGACAGCAAACATGTGGGTAACAGTGAGACAGAGATAACTTCTCGACAGCATAAAACGCTTGTATCAGCGAGCGTCGCGCATTTCACCGATACTGAAAAACTCTATTTCGAAAGGACGTGACAGAACAAACCGATATTTAACCCGTCTTAAGAGGTATTTCTCCGCTGTAATCTATTTGGAAAAGGTGTTAATAACATTCTAACACAGGTTTGGGCAGCCGACCATTATGGAGCTCCAACTCTCTTGCACCAAGTCCACCTAGATCGTATCCCGGGCTGTTTTGGAAGTCCCGTGTTACGTGCCTCCTCTACTTGTCCATTGATTACGGTTAAACCATCTAATGTTTCGTCTTTGTAAGCTGCCACTTTTCGAGCCTGGTTTTCAAACACCCGACTCACAGAGGTCTCGTGATCTCCCGTACCCGACCACACCCACTACACTCCGTCCGCCAGAACGGCAGCCATTGGGATATCGGGTATCGGGACGTGCATGCATTCTGAAAAGCCGTCACGTTGATATGGTTGCCGTGGGAAGACATAATGAGAAAAAAGCAGTCGTATTCCGCGGTACAGATCTGTGCAGACGAATCGAGACTTGGTATTGGGCGATTAGACGTGGAGAATCTCTGCGGATTTAGCCCAGAACAACGTCCTGCCTGTTCCCCTCTATAGTGATAGCAGCTTTGAAGGTGGATTCGGTTTCTGCTCGTGATTATCTCCTCTTTGTACTTATATTGAGAAAAGAAAAGCTGTAAGTGCGGATAAAGCTCACGGCGGTATTGATCTGGGTTAGAGGAAGGCGGCAACATGAATTGCACATGCGTTTAGCACCAATGCATGCACGTGCCTCCCCCAACACACCGTGCCTCGGAGGAGGGTTTATCATCTGTAAACATAGTAATAGAAATCGACAAAACGCATTGTTGCTTTGTTCATAAAACATAGGGACAGATAATCATATGTTAATCAAGGGGGAATAGGTGTATACTAATATTTTCATGTTGATATCAAAAACATGCTCAGTATAGTGGTCTATGATTGGTGTATCAAAATACGCAGGAGTGCATTTGAAAGCGGAGAGTCCACTGAAAAGAAGGGCAGCAGCGTTCCTATAGGAACCCTCTCATGCTTCGAAAATTCTCCGGATTTCAACGACTTTATTTTGTCACTGAGCCTGAAAATATTTTTATTCAACCAAAAAATTATATATTTTTTTAATTAGTTGTTCCCTAAAAGGTGGTGTGCCATGGCCCTGCTCCGGAGCCCCACCCCATGCTTACTACCACAACATACTTAAAAGACCCATTGTTTAACTTGAATATCGTTGTTTTAGACACGTTCTACCGAAATACGGTGTATCCTTTCTGCTCCAGCGTTTTACTTCTATATATGGTAAGTTGCGACAAGCTTTAGGTATGCTCACCATATAAGGGTGTTAATCAATATCATATAAATTCGTCACAGAAAATGGTTCATGAGCCCGCTATATCTTTGAATACGTTTTAAAGTACGGTACACATTAAGATGTCATTTCACGATAATTATGACGCATCAGAGACTAAATTCTGTTTGATGCAATACCAATTATCAATTTATAAAACGTATGGCGACTGTTACCAGTTTTAGACACTATGACCGCCATTAGTTTTAAGCGTAACGTATTTGGTGTTTGCTTGCGTATGATGACTGCCACCGGTTTAAGACAACGTATTTTCTTCTTTATTACGAATGTCACTGTCACGTGATATATTTTCTTGTTTGTGACGTCTACTGCCGGTTTTTATTTATTGTGCGTGTTTATGTATATACCCCAGTGGACAATCATAAAAAATAAATGTTCTTTGTCACAAGCTCAAGCTCTTGACAAAGAAAAAATATTTCATTCGAGACATAAATTTAATAACAAATGGTAACTACTAACTCGTTTAATGTCCTCTATATTATTATTATTATTAGTGGCGGATCCAGAAAATCCATTTAGGGGGGTTCTAAATAATCCTCCGATTCTTTAAGGTTAAACAAATTATAATAATATAAAATAATAATAATTTTTTAAAATGTTATTTAAATCGCAACATTTATTGGGCCTGGTCTTCTGGGGCCCCGCCAAGATTCACATTATCTTGTTTGTGACGTTTGTTGCCGGTTTTATTTATAGCACATTTTCGTCTTTTATTTGTGATGTCTGCATTTTGTTTTCTTGTTTGTGACGTCTGTCACTGGCTTTAGACGTAAGAAATGTTCCGGCGTTTGACTTGTGACGTTTGTCACCGGTTTTAGACGTAAGAAATGTTCGTGTTTGTTAACTCCCACAAGTTTTAAACGTCACAGTCTTATTTGTTATGTCTGCCGCCGGTTTCAGACTATCAATTTTTCTTCTTTATGACGTCTGCTACTGTTTTTAGACATAATGTAATTTCTAGTCTTTTACTAATATCGTCAATACCCCTAACTCCGTTCTACCTCTAACTGCGTGCGGCTTGTTTTCTCGTGAATGGCGCGGGCAGAATTTTGCGGATTTATTCAAATCCACTAATTGTTAAAGTATTTTTATGAACATGCAAACGATTTTCAACAACAATGAGGTCGAAACCAACCAGTAACTGTCCTCAGATGTTTGTTATCCCCTAAAACCATACATTTTACTATGACCTTTTTTTCCCCCACACTTTAAAAGTATCACTTTAGGGGTACAGTAACTGGCGGAAATAGTAAACACAAAACAATGCATTAGTGACGTCTGCTACATGTCACGTGACCTACTATGTATGAGCCCAAATATAAGGCCAAATAATTTAATTAATATATTTTTGACAACACCAGTGTTAAGACGTTTTTTTTTCTATAAATTAGCAGGGGCGTTGGAGCCCCCACCCCCAATAATTTAAAATGTTAATGTTATTCTTGTGTTTTTTGGTAATGTCAGTTGCTTTTTAGTATTAGCAGCCCCCCCCCCCCCAATATGAATTTCGTTCCAACGCCACTGAATTAGCAAAACAAAATATCAAGTTTTTGTTCTTTTTTTCCCTTCTGCACCTCTGTAGTAGTATAAATATTGATTATTTATTAGTATTTGGTAGTGCATGTTTACGGATCATGTTAACACGTTGTTGTTGTGGGTTTTTTTGTTGGTTTTTTTTCCCTTGACAGCTGACATTATAGCTCATTTCCCTTAATGCACGCCGTTTCAGGCATGCGACGTTATGGTGTCTCTTCGACAAGGTAGTCTTTTTATTTTACACGATCAGTGTATTTAACATTTAGTTAATTATTTTCCACGCGAATTGATTAAAATATATTGTATTTAACTGGTCGTTCTTAAAAAATGACACTATCTGTTTCGTAGGAATCGTACACGCGTTTTACCGTTAAGCCGCACGCAGTTTGGTGTTTCGATTGTACCACTGATTTTAGACACCGCTTTTAGGTTGAGTAAAACAATTATATATA
>JAULBS010019821.1:0-10775 GCA_032355785.1 Symmetromphalus regularis
AGCGTGTAAACCACTGTTTAGCTAGCGTGTGAACCACTGTTTAGATAGCGTGTGAACCACTGTTTAGTTAGCGTGTGAACCACTGTTTAGCTAGCGTGTGAACCACTGTTTTGTTAGCGTGTGAACCACTGTTTAGTTATCGTGTGAACCACTGTTTAGCTAGCGTGTGAACCACTGTTTAGCTAATGTGTGAACCACTGTTTAGTTAGCGTGTGAACCACTGTCTAGCTAGCGTGTGAACCATTGTTTAGCTAGCCTGTGAATCACTATTTAGCAAGCGTGTGAATCGCTATTTAGCTAGCCTGTGAATCACTGTTTAGCTAGCCTGTGAATCACTATTTAGCAAGCGTGTGAACCACTGTTTAGCTAGCGTGTGAACCACTGTTTAGATAGCGTGTGAACCACTATTTAGTTAGAGTATGAGTCACTATTTAGTTAGCGTGTGAATCACTATTTAGCTAGCGTGTGAATCACTATTTAGCTAGCGTGTGAACCACTATTTAGCTAGCGTATGAATCACTATTTAGTTAGCGTATCAACCACAATTTAGTTAGCGTATGAACCACTATTTAGCTAGCGTATGAACCACTATTTAGTTAGCGTATGAACCACTATTTAGTTAGCGTGTGAATCACTATTTAGCTAGCGTGTGAATCATTATTTAGTTAGCGTGTGAAACACTATTTAGTTAGCGTATGAATCACTATTTAGCTAGCGTATGAATCACTATTTAGCTAGCGTATGAATCACTATTTAGCTAGCGTGTGAACCACTGGATCCTGATGTGCACAGTTCAGGTTAGCTAGTGCATCGTGTACATCTGAAACATAGATACAGATTCTATTTTGAGAACAGCACTCAGCCATATTGCTATTTTAACTTACACATTAGGCAAATCTATTTTTGTTTATGCTAATGATTGCTATGTTTATTTCATGACTTGTGAGCCATGTCTCAACTACGCGGGGAGTTACATTTATCATAATAATATAACAACACAAAATGCTTGTCAAAATACAGACCTGACGCGTTCCCACGTGCAGTAAACATGAAAGAGGTACTATTGGTGCATGTGTATGAAAGCAACCAACCAGAATAGGATGCACGACATAGTAATGTCCGGTCGAGATGAGATTCCGCTTAACGGACTCGTTTGGCTATTTCCTACAATAACAATATTCATCTCATAACCACCACCATCCCCTTCTAGGTCCCTCCCTCCCTGAGTGCGAGCTCAATGTTGTAACTGTGCTAGACGGAGCTAACACCCATGGGAGCTTTTTTGAACTTTAAGTGGATGTAGACACAAATAATAAATAAATAATAAATATAGAGCACATGGATTTTTATCTATCATCTGCTATTGGACGTCAATCATATGGTCATTCTCACATACTTTTGAGGAAACCCTCTGCCCCCATATTGGTTACTTTTTCCGATAAGCAGCAAGGGGTCTTTTATATGCACTGTCCCACAGACAGGACAGCACATACCATGGCCTTTGATGAAACAGTTGTCGACCACTGGTTTGAACGGAAAATAGTCCAAACTGCAAATGGGTCCACTGAGAAGGATCGATATCCACTGAGAAGGATCGATCCGACGACTGACAGTATCATAGGCAGGCACGCTACCGTTTGAGCTACACCCCACTCCCTGGACAAAGAAATGTTGTTAAGGGCTGTTATGTAATCTGGTGGTTACTGTTTTCAGTTGTCATGACTATAACACCAATTACTTGTCTCACACTGACAAATGATGTGTTTGAGGCACCGTATAACAAGGTGCATGTATCCGTGTTTCTTAAAATAGAATTAATTAATGACTTTGCTGGTGAACTTGTGCTGAATCAATATCTTTCCTTTATCTGTTGATAAACTAATTTAGTTTACTTAAACCAGTTTGTGAATTCAGCCTTAAATAGCAAACACCTCCCTAAACAGGACGGTTTAGGTAGGCATGTTTGAATGAAAGGAAGATGAATGTAATTTCAACTGAAAATTGAATAACGATGTTGTTGAAGGACATAGTAATAAAAGATCGTGTTATAGGTAATTTTAAAAGTAATACTTAGTAATACATGTAGATTAGAGGATGAGTAATGGTATTTTATCAGCATACAAAGGGATGAATAACTATTTTATCAGCATATAAAGGGATCAGTAACTGTATTTTATCAACATACATGTATAAAGGGATGAATAACAGTATTTTATCAACATATAAAAGGATGTGTAACAGTATTTTATCAATATATAAAGGGATGAATAATGATATTTTATCAACGTATAAAGGTATGAGTAATGGTATTTTATCAATATATAAAGGAATGAGTAATGGTATTTTATCAATATATAAAGGGATCAGTAACTGTATTTTATCAACATATAAAGGGATGAATAACAGTATTTTATCAACATATAAAAGGATGTGTAACAGTATTTTATCAACATATAAAGGGATGAGTAATGGTATTTTGTCAACATATAAAGGGATCAGTAACTGTGTTTTATCAACATATAAAGGGATGAATAATGGTATTTTATCAACATATAAAGGGATGAGTAATGGTATTTTGTCAACATATAAAGGGATCATTAACTATTTTATCAACATATAAAGGGATGAGTAATGGTATTTTGTCAACATACAAAGGGACGAGTAATAGTATTTTATCAACATATAAAGGGATGAGTAATGGTATTTTATCAACGTAAAGGGATGAGTAATGGTATTTTATCAACATATAAAGGGATGAGTTATGGTATTTTATCAACATATAAAGAGATTAGTAATGGTATTTTATCAACATATAAAGGGATGAGTAATAGTATTTTATCAACATACAAAGGGACGAGTAATAGTATTTTATCAACATATAAAGGGATGAGTAATGGTATTTTATCAACATATAAAGGGATGAGTAATGGTATTTTATCAACATATAAAGAGATTAGTAATGGTATTTTATCAATATATAAAAGGATGTGTAACAGTATTTTATCAACATATAAAAGGATGAGTAACAGTATTTTGTCAACATATAAAGGGATGAGTAATGGTATTTTATCAACATATAAAGGGATGAGTAACAGTATTTTGTCAACATATAAAGAGATTAGTAATGGTATTTTATCAACATTATAAAGGGATGAGTAATAGTATTTTATCAACATATAAAGAGATTAGTAATGGTATTTTATCAACATATAAAGAGATGAGTAATAGTATTTTATCAACATATAAAGAGATTAGTAATGGTATTTTATCAACATATAAAGAGACGAATAACATTATTTTATAGACATATAAAGGGATGAGCAGGGTTTCACATTTGAAAAGTAGAGGAGAGCTATAAATCACTACCCAAGTAAGGTTCAGGGAGCTTTTTCACTCTCCATAATCACTCCCCTACAGAAGTGATGGGAGCTTTTTCCTTAATTCAAATGATTCAGAATCATTGATACATACATGTATGGCCAGTTACTCAATAATTAGCAATGTGTATCAGTTCTAAATAATAATTTCTGTGTGTTTGTTCATGTCATCATCATCGGGGAGGTAGTGGTGCTGTGTACAGTATTCATATTTGGTATTCTAGAGGCACTGATTTTCCATGATAACAGAATTGTGGAAAAACCTATCTGAAACGGAATTCCCTATTTTCTCCGAAAACATAATTACGTATCTCCAAATAGCACAGTTTATTAATTAAATAGATTTTCCATCAGCATTTTGGAAACAAAAATAGTCAATACCTGACTACACTGATATCTATACGTGTTACGCCAAATTAAGTTTACCGCAGAGACGACCACCAGTCAATTTAATGAAAAAAAACTGATGTTATTTTTTTTTAATTTGGCTCTAATTCTCCGACAATTACACGAGTTGAAGATTTATTACATATTTTGGGTCGATTTATTTATAATATTCGTGATAATTTAAAACGATGGCAATTTTTTATGTAATCGTTTCTAATTATATTTGGATATTTTAGCAAAAGCCGAGAATTACCAAATATAATGGTATTTTTGGAGCGCGATTATTCACACTCCTTGGTCGAAATCAACGGGCGCGGTGGGGCGCGATCGCGCACCTTGAATGTGAAACACTGTAGTATCAAAATATGACTTTATCACATCTTGGTTATTAATCAAACTGTATTGCAGTATATGTTGCAACATGGGTTTGCTGTATCGCAATATATCGCAATACGATTTTTATCGTATCGTTACACCACTGCAATATACATGTATGTGACCACAAACAGGCTTTTAAATAAGATGAGAGTGGTTGTTCAGGTTATCTGGAGGTTACAACATGAAATGGAAAATCTTGACAAAATTGTTATCAATTGTGTTTTGTTCAAATACAAAAATAAGATGCTCATACAAGTATCAACATGGGAGTGGGATGTAGCTCAAACAGTAGCATGTCCACCTGTGAGGCTGTTGGTCATCAGATCAATCCTTCTCAGTGGACCTATTTACAGTATGGTTTATTTTCCATTCCAACCAGTGGTCCACAACTGGTTTATAACAGGCTGTGATATGTGCTGTCCTCTCTGTTGGTCTATGCTTATAAACGACCCCTTACTGCTTATCGGAAAGAGTAGCCTATGTGGTTGCTGTGGTTTCCTCTAAATAATATGTCAGAATGACCATGTGATTCATGTCCAATAGCTGATGATAAGATTAATATTAATGTGCTCTAGAGGTGTCATTAAATAAAATCAGTACATTTAAATTATATGAATGAATAGCTAAAAAAGGGTGTGAATAGTCATAATGAATCTTTGGCAATTCTAGATAAGAAATATTTTCACAATCTATAGTGATCTCCCTTTTGTGTGGTAACCTCTAAATGGGTTGCCAGGCTCTATTCTTATCTCAATGCCAACATAAAGAATGTATTTTAGATCTAAGGTCTTTCACCTTCTTTGTTCTGGAAGATAACATGTATGAAATTGGTAAATATTGGCTTCATATTTTTTTATGTGCATTTTCTTTGTAGATGTCTACCCACAATCACCCTGACACAACTATTCTTAAGATTTTGTTTGTTGAGTCACTCGACTACATTCTTGCAGCGTCAGAAGACGGAAATATCTGTAAGTAAAATTGAGCATCTGTATACTCTTGTGTTTCTTCCTGTAAACATTGTCTTTCATGAATACCTTTTGCATTCAGGTCAAATTGGGAATTCCGCTTAGGTGAGTCTTGTGGAATTCTCTGTGCTAACCTTCACAGTATAAAGCAGATATCTTACATCATTCACTAGCTGTTCTCTGTGTTTCAGTATTACTGTGTATATTTTAGTTAATACAATCTATATTTTACTAATTATCAAAGACCCACTATCAAATTTCATGACTCACAAAGCATTGTAGATTTTGTGTGTGTGTGTGCATGTGTGTGTGTGTGTGTGTGTGTGTGTGTGTGTGTGTGTGTGTGTGTGTGTGTGTGTGTGTGTGTGTGTGTGTGTGTGCATGCATGCATGTGTTCATGCATACACATACACAACAATTACATTTGCCTTGGATGACATGTTCTGTTGACCATCTGACCCCATTCCACCTGGACAAGTCTAAAATATAACAGTGAATCTGTCAACAGAATTTTTTTTTTTTTGATAAATGAAATATAATATTCTTTGCTTGATTAATATTTCAGATGTGTGGGGTTTTGATGCAGCTGCAGTAGAGGTGCTGAAAAACATGAGACCAGACGGCATAGAGTCACTCATAGAGAAATATGCCGTGCTCCTAGACCCAGACTCAGAGCTGTTGATGACCAAGCCTAAAAGGGTAGGTGGTCTCCAGGGTTCCTGTGGCCATTAAAAACATGGGAAAGTTTTAAAATTTACAAAATACTTTTCAAGGACCTTGAAAAGTTTTGAAATTTTTGTTAAAACTGAAAAGTCATGGAAAAGTTTTGAAATTTGTGCTTCAGTCAAGATTTTTCCAATCATGCTTATCTGAGTGCGAACGATCACTTCTTCTAATGCATTCTAAATGCGATCTAAACCATATTTTTCACCGTTGAAAGTCTTTGATTTTTTTCCTCCCTAAAGAGTTTAAACCCTTTCTTTATATACAGGTAAGACATTCAGTTTTTCAGGTTTCAATTTTAGTTTATAGCAGCGTGATACGTCTTTACATTTTTACAGATTTGTGTGTGAAAATGTCATTACATATTTTGAAATATAGAAAAGTCAAGGAAAAGTTTTGAAATTTGATTCTTGGAAGTCTGCAGGAACCCTGGGTCTCTGTACTAACTGTGTGGGGCTGTTCATTCATGACTATGATTCTCGGAATAATAAACTGGGCTCAGTATGTTTATATTTTTTGTCAATTTTAATTCTGAAAACAGAAAAAGGCAATGTATCATGAACAGCTTGGCTAAAAAAAAAAGCGTTGAGGTCAAAAATATATATATATATATATATATATATATATATATATATAAATGACAAAATATGACCTTGATGAACTGACCCTCATAGTGTGGTTGCACACCATTATAATGTAAGTGCAGAATATTACATTTTTAGTATTATGGACTTAATTAGGTAATTATGTTTGTTGGGATCAATTAATTTTCAGTTGTCTATCACTAATATGTGCAGGCATGGTACTTCTCTGCAAAATCGTGGAATTTCACGAAAAGCTAAATAATAATAATATACAAAAAATAAAATAAAAACAAGATGCCTTTCTAAATGAGTCTGGTTTCATCCTTGCATTCAGCGCAGGCTGGCATATGCGGTCGCTACATAACAGTTTCGCTGGTTTAACACTGAGCGCAAAATCTAGTCTAGCTAGCAGTTTTGTCTTGAACACAACAAAGGCTAAGGGAGAGAAAGTGTGTGGAAGTGTGTGGTAGCTTCTCAAATGTGCAGTCATCGTTGTCATGGTTGAGTGATATCGTTCTGCGAAAATAATTTTTTGTCAGTACCATACCTGTATATGTAAAATATTTGTAAGATATGCCACTTGTAACTACGTTAGTTCACCTTTAAATAATAATTTTTATGTCTACAAATGTTAATAAGTTTGTGTTTGTTGTAACTTCTTCACAGGAGACAGATTCTGTAACGAATCGTGTGGCAGGCTTCATCTGCAAGTACGTGTTTTCTGAACATCTTGGCAGTGTCACAAGCATGGTAGTCATTGGTCGTGAATATGGCTTTGACAAAACATATGTGGTAAGTGCTGACATGTTAGTCCCATTCCAAAACCAAAATTTTAATATTAAAATTATGCCTTAAGTATCCACCTGTCTGAAAGGAGTCAGCTTTATTTTGTCCTATATCAGCTAATTTAGTATAATTTAACCTGTATTAACAGCCACCTGTCTTAAAGGGTCAGCTTTATTTTCTCACATATCAGCTAATTTAGTATAATTTAACCTGTATTAAGTAGCCACCTGTCTTTAGAGACCATATCTTGTTACACACCTGGGTGGCTGCTTAAGACAGGTTTGACAATAGTTAAAACATGAAACACAATTATTATAGTGTTAACCCTTAATTTAGCACAACTCTTCTGGTTGAGAAGCCTCTTGTTGTTTATAAAGATAATATTTGCATTAAGTTAGCAAGTGTTTAATCTATGATTCATTACCAGGGATTTATCCAGGGTTTTTCACAAGGATCCTATGGCTGAAGGGATTGGGAAAATTAGTGCAATTTTAGTCATAATTCAGAAGTTTTTTTCAAACCACTGAATTTATGTAACTGTAATATTATATTTATTAACCAATTTGGGAGTTTATAGTCCAGAAATTGGGAATTCTCAGTGCCCTTTGCTTTTGGGAAGGGGCCGATATTCAGTACTGTATAAAGCCTGGATAAATCCCAGATTACAATTGATAATGCTGCTGTTATTTTAAGATATTTTGTTATTAATTTAATAGTCTTAAGTCTGTCATAATGAAAAACTTGCTTAGCCCAGAAATGGGTTATATAAACAAATATTTAGGTAACCCATTTTATTTTGCATAAAAACATTTATAAAATATGACTACTTGTAAATGGTGTTGCAAGAATGAAAAATGGGTTAGATAAAAGTATACTAGTGTGATCTAGGACCAAACGAAGAGATTGTTTGTGCAGTTTGGAACAGCCTGAAGTCTTCTGTTTCAGACATTTGTATGTATATTTTGTCTCAAACGGTAGAGTGTCTGCCTGTGAAACAGTCAGTTGTCAGATCGATCCTTCTCAGTGGACCCATTTGCAGTTTGGGTTATTTTCCATTCCAACCAGTGGTCCACACCTGGTTGATCAAAGGCCATGGTATGTGCCATCCTGTCTGTTGGAAAGTGCATATAAAAAGATCCCTTGCTGCTTATTGGAAAGAGTAGCCTATGTGGCAGCAGCAGGATTCCTCTAAAGACACATGTTAGAATAACCATGTGTATGACATCCAATAGCCGATGATAAGATTAAAATCAACGTGCTCTAGAAGCGTCATTAAATAAAATAAACTTTACTTTACTTGTGTTTTGTAGCTAACTGCAGGATGGGACAGTAGGATCTGCATCTGGGATTTAGAGAATGGAGAGTAAGTGACTGTGCTGCTTATATTTCCTGATTCTACTTATCCAGTAGCCTTATGCTTTAATATAGATTATTACTTGAGAGTCGGTGTCTGACATATATCTGAGAAATTCACATTAAACAAACCTTGTAAAATCATCTGATCAATCCTTCTCAGTAGACCCATTTGCGGTTTGGGTTATTTTCTGTTCCAACCAGTGGTTCACAACTGTTTCATCAAAGGCCATGATATGTGCTGTCCTGTCTGTGGGTCGGTGCACATAAAAGACCCCTTGCTGCTTTTGAAAGAGTAGCCTATGTGGTGGCAACATGTTTCCTCTAAATAAATATTTCAGAATGACCATATGATTGACATTCAATAGCCGATGATAAGATAAAAATCAATGTGTTCTAGAGGCATCGTTAAATAAAACAAACTTTACTTCACTTTTATTTCAAAAATTTCTCTTGACATCCATGGCTGCGATTCTTGAAAACTTAATATCATTTCACAAATAAATAGATTTTTTTTTTTTTGGAAAACATTAAGCCATGTTAGAGTAATACAATATTAATACTATATGTGTTTTAATCAAATTAATATGTTCATATAATAAATTGTAAGATATGGGTATTTTTCACATTAGACGGTGATGTTTTAATCTAAAACTGGGAATGATGAGAAGACATAGCCTTAAGATAATGATGGGAAATGGTGCCAGATATTGGAATCTTACAATACAGATAAAACATCTTTTTTCATTTTTTTTTTTTTTTTGAATCACCAAAGTATATATTTATTTACTCCAATGCAAGCCAATTTAAATAATGGATTGTGTAATTTCTCTTTATACACAAAACATTATTTTTATTTTTTTATTATTTATTTATTGCCCCATAATACATTGGTAATTTTAGGATCAGATGATAAAAATTGACATTGTATTTCAACCATCACCCTATCATAGTGAACTTGAATTGGTGCATTTTCAATTATGATTTTCATTTCAGATTGCATGACACTTTCCGAAGTACGATATTTTATTGTCCTGTAGAGAATTTAGAGATAGCCTGTGACGGAGTTATCCTTGACATGGATTATTCACCAGATAAGTAAGACTGTTTTATTTAATTATTAGCTTTCAAATATATAAATTATAATAAATTAAAAACATAAAAGGATCTTATTGATACACATAAATGTGAACTTCAGTGGCCCAGTTGTAGGACATCACTCTCAATCTGAAGACAGTGGTCCAAAGCCCACTGGAGGCTGGCTTACACTTTCACATATAGACTACATCCCAGAATTACTAAATGTTTGACATCCATTACATAATGATTAATAAATCAATGTGCTCTGGTGGTGTTGTTTAACCAAACAAAACAAAAGATTAATTACTTTCTTTCAAATATGTAAATAATAATTTTAAAAAGTGATATTATTTTATTGACACACACCATATTTAGGCTAACATTTAACCCTGTGTCAAAATAACCAAATGTTTGACATCCAATAGCCAATGATTGATAAATAGTGGTGTCATTAAATAAAACAAACCAAAAAAAATACACCATATTTAATTATTAATTTTCAAATTCATAAAAAAAAAACTATGAAAGTTTGTTGATATTGACATATAGCCAAAAATATTAGATAAGATTTGAGCTAAAATGTGTGAAAAGGATTCTGGTAAACTATTATTTATTATGTGAATTTTCAGCAATGAGTTTGCATATTCGTCAAGTGACCGAATGGTTTACATACGGAAGTTCTCCACGGATGGTTCGAAGATGATTCTCACTAGTACACTGCTGGGACACGAAGGTGATGTAACTGCTATTCAGTGGAATAAAATCACCAAAAAGTGGGTCACCGGTTCTGAAGATGGAACAATCAGAATATGGGTAATTTCATTTTCTCAGTTTTATAACAAGTATTAACATAAAATTCATTCTATGTCTTCTGTTTCCTGCCCACCATAAATGAAGACTCTTGAGTGGTGCAAAACTGACTCAAACAGGTATGTGCTACATCTGTTTATTTCTCATCAGTTTAAATAAAGTTTTCAAAATTTACTGTAAATTATGAAATTAACTATCCCCTATCAGCCTCGGTGGCACAGTGGTTAAGGTATGACGTCACTATTAACCTTAACATTGCTAGGTGTAGCAGCTTAATGTAGTCCGTTAAGAAAGAGGTCTGTTTTCAGTAATTAATATAAACTACAGCA
>JAULBS010019832.1:0-10775 GCA_032355785.1 Symmetromphalus regularis
TTATTTATTTATTGAGATAGAGAGAGAGAGAGAGAGAGAGAGAGAGAGAGAGAAAGAGAGAGAGAGAGATAGATATACTTAATATATATATATATATATTATATATATATATTTATTTATTGAGAGACTTATTTATTGAGAAAGATACTTATTTATTGAGAGAGAGTTAAAAATCAGAGAGAGAGAGAGAGAGATAGAGAGAGAGAGAGAGAGAGAGAGAAAGAGAGACATTAAAACCTCTTGATATACAGAATTTAACTACTGTTGCCATTTGTAGTGAATTTTATTATCTTCTTTGACAATGTAAGTTAACATTTCTCTATTTTAGCCATTATTTAAGCTTTTAGAGGCCATATATGTTATTTTATTCTTTCAGCTTTCCGTATTATGTTATTTAATATATTTAGGCATAACATTTACACGATGGATCTTTAAAAGGGATTTGAAATGGATTTTATAATCTTATTTGAAAATGTTATTAAAATAGCGGCCATTTTTTTATTTCTTACCATAATTATATGGCAGCCTAATCTATTCAAATTTGGCGTGCATAAATACATATAAATGGATAATTACATTTTCAAAATGACTTAATATTTAGCAATGTAATGAATATTATCAGGGCTGAGAATGGCAAATTAGAAAAACAGCTTTTTTTTTCTCTTTTTTTTATATAATCTGAGAGGTACATTTCATGGAAAACCAACAAGAATGCATATTTCCTTTCATTTGGGATGCTTTTAAGATCATAAGGCTAAAACTTTAAAAAAATAACGAGGGAGCGAAGCTGGCGAAACGGGGAAGCCGCCCCCTCCCAAGATAGGAACTTTCTGAAATACAGAGGTAAATGGTGCATTCTGGTGAACTGAGGACAATTTTCCTCCAAGAAATTCCACTTAAATTTCTTTTTGCCTATCTTATCAATTTATTTTATATCATCCATATTCCTATCGCGGAATTCCATTGAAACAAATTGTCTCTAACGTGAATTTACGAGCTATGGTAACGTTACTAAGACAAGCTTATGGGCGCAGCCATGTTGGATTTCCATGTGACTGCTTTCGACTAATAAGAGCCCAGAGATCCTCTGTGCTTCGCTATTTTTCGTAGAACGTCGGATATGGCCGAAGTGATCCGCCGGAAACTGAAACAAGTTTTTCACGGGAGTTGTTTCAAAATTACTTTTTTATTTTCTGGAAAACATTTCTACCTGAGATCGGGCTTTTTTCGTTGCTTAGAAGAGAAAGGGCCAAAAAATGGACCTCAATCCCCCCCTTATCTTATCGGATTTAGGCGATTCACGAGATCGATCCTGGGCAGATAAAATCCGCGGACTTTTCTCACTCCTGTATTATAGGTAATGTTAACATTTAAACGCATACTCACACGGACCCTTGACCTAATTAATTTCCAAATACAGAATTAATTTTAAATATAAACATTTGATTTGTCCATAGAAATACGTCATTCAGCTACTTACGTAGCCACCGCATCTCGCGTATTATCTATATTTTTAAAATAATAATGAATTAAGCTCACTGACAATTAAATCGAAAAAAATAACGGGGTTTTTTTTTCGTTGAAGGTGTGACGTATATATTTCGAGTCACATGACGGGTATTCACCCGTTAGCCATTAATTTAAAACTTATGATTATTTTTGTAGCTGAAAAAAACATTTCGTACCAATTTATTTCGCTCCACGAGGAGTTCCGACACTGAAATTTGACATTTTTAAATGTGAAAAACATCGATCGACTCGACATGGAATTCAATATACCATGGTTCATTTAAAATGTCTTGCGTGATATGAAAACGATTACTGTAAATGATCTTCCATGGTTGACGATGTTTACGAGATCATCGGCAATGCTTTTCTTTTCGGGAAATTTTTATATTTTAACAGACACTATTTTTCTTTCTAACCTTTATAAAATTCTCTGAAGTCTAATTTTATAGGCTCTGGAAAATACTGTCGGTCGAGTGACCCGAACCAAGAGGTTTTTATTTATTTTTAATTTGGCCTTATTGTAATTAATAATTATATTGTATTGATAATCCAGGGCATAGGGATGGCTATTCTGGGACCCACACTTCCTGATCTACAGTGCGTGTTCAAGGCGACTCTTTCTCAGATCAACTACTTCCTTCTGACATACGGGGTTGGAGAGTTCGCAGGTAAATATGGGTTTACTTCGGGCAGTAACTCTAGCTATGGTTCTAGTCTTGGTCAAGTCGGGAAAACCTCATCCTCACAACGTCAGCGATCACTCGAGTCAGTGGGATCCCTGATAAATATAGTTCATAAAAACCCGGCTCGAAAATTTGATTGGATGCTTCGCATCATTAGAATATCACAATTCAGTTTTCAGTGCATTGGCCTTCATCTTATCGATGTAAATAATCAATCAAGAATGGAAAAAAAAAACCGAACGGAAATACAGCTGTTATTAGAAACGTCAGTTTCAAAGATAATTCCTAAAATGCTAAATAATGACAGTTGGCTTTTTTGTAAGGAATTGTTACCAAAGAAGAACATGACAGTTGCCGATTTGGCTTATAAAACGAGCTATCTGATTGGATAATATTTTTAAGCATGATAGCACCAAAAATGTTTTGGTATAGATGGCGCAGTAAGCAGCCCGGTTTTTATGAACGATATTTGTCAGGAGTTCCACGGACACGAGTGGATCCCTGTTGTTGTGAGGATGGGAAAACCTTTCAACAATGATCAGCTGGGGCGTAGCCAGAGACGAAAAAACTCCGAGGCAAATGCAGACGCTGGGAGCTTGAACCATGTGGATAATAAATATCAGTAGTATGGTTAAAAAATTCTTTTAAATCAGCGGAAATTCCAGACGAGGCAAGCGCCTTGTCTTTCAGATGCTAGCTACGCTCATGGGCGTAAATCCGGAGGGAGGAGGCAGGGAAAGACACGTCCCCTCACTTTTTAGACGGGGGGGGGCGGGGGGGGGGGACCTGTATAATTACCCCCTACGTTTTGCTTATAAAAACTGAAAATTTCAGTGATATTAAAATTAAAATGCCTAATTAATAATCTTTACCAGTATTTCTCTTTATTGTATCAATATAACACTTTAAACCATGTCGTCTTATCGCAACTATACCGAAGTACACAAGTAGTCTATAATGGTGGGGCGATGGGGGATTGGCCAGCGGGATGGTCCATCCTACCCACACCACGTTTTGGACAAGTGTGTGTTCCGTCTCGCCCCCCTCCCCATTTTCAGGAACGGATTTCGCCCTTGGCTACGCTAGGGATCTGTATATAGCACAGGCCACGATAGTTCAATGAATAAGCTAGCTAACTCGTGGCTGGTAGGTACTGTGATCAAATCTCAGTCGATGCAAGGGATTTTTAATATCAATATCGGCTCCAATCCAGAGAGAAAGTGTTTCGCAAGGTTCAGAGGTCCACAACTGGTTTATCAAAGGCCGTCGTATGTGCTATCTTGTCCAGAACATCCGGACGGGCTGCTTATTGATTATTTGTTAGCATCCCGTCCAGCTTGGGCCATACTCCGGTAAAGCCGCAAAGCCCTGCAATTTGCTGGCTACACGTGCTTCGGTTTCCGACCAAAACATTACAAGAAATATCTAGATATACAATAAAATTGCCAACTCACGCTCTTATTACATCCCATTTCACAGTAAATCCCACAATATTCACTGATTTTCGTCTGCAAACGCTGACATATACATGTTTTTTTTTAAATGGCGTTCGAACAAAGACGTAACTTTCAGGAGAGGGAAGGGGAGGAATGCACAAGGAAAATGATTATTTTTTTGCTGTGTATCGCTTATAATCAGTTTCCGGGCTCTATCTGGGTCCTGTCTATTTTTGTACGGCTTGTTTCCAACGAACCTGCGCACAGATGAACCAAGACATCGGAATAATTATGTTACAAAAATAAAAATCTTCACTTTCAGAAAACAAAATTAGAAAAAAACGTGTAAAATTTACTAAAAATTAACTTTTTAAAAGGAGTGATACACAACACTCATTTGGCATTGTAAATTCACTAAATAACGTGCAACATCAAATTCAATACATACCAAAATAAGCAGCAACTGTCACTGGCAGAACTCACAAACATGACATTGTGTCGTCTGCCTTAATTTAGAAAGTCACGTGATACATGTTTTACGCTACGACAACTAGACTGTAATTCTGTTTAAAAATATACCGGTCCCGGATACCAATTCCTAAAATGTGAACATCCGACCAGGTATGGATTTTTTTTTTTTTAAATATAAACACATAAGTATTAACATTTATAAGATTTGTTGGTTGATTTTAATAGTAACATAAACAAGGTAAAATATTGTTATATTGATCTTGCGATTACAATTGCGCATGCGCAGAAACCCAACCCCCCCACACCCCCATTAATAAGCGGGAAACTGATTACATGAGGATAATTGTATTTGCACAAGCTGGTTTCTGGTTTTGCATAATACATTTTGTTTTCTTGAGACGACATATTTGTAAAGGTATTGGTATGATGTGTGATATATTGGAATAATGTAGTACGCTGGGAAGTGTATTTATTGCATTTTATAATGAGATTACGATGGTCAGATAATTGTTTTTTTCTAGTGGGGTAAATGGATTTGTGTCGCCCAGTCTCTATTTTTAGTAGTAGTAGTCGTGTTAAGTAACCTTTTGGAGACTAGATGGACTAGTATTGTTGTCACTATAATTACCGTGCGGAATTTGCCGTGGCAACAACCTAATAAGATGCATTTCTGTTCTGTTTATCAATTTTAACTTCAGCGCCCTCTAAACTTCATAATCGTACTGTGAATACTGATTAGTCTATAAGTATAGCAAGGATAGCAATTAATGCTCGCCCGAGGCGAGTACACATCCCTGGTGGCGAGTAAATCCTTACCGAAGCTAGTCCCCTGGGGCAGTAGATATTTTTTTCCAATCTTGTATTACTAATTTGTATTATTTTGTGTGTAGCTGTCAGACTAATAATTTGCCGATCATACCCATTAAACAAATTTATTTGATCAAAATGTACTCGCAGAATTTTATCCAGTCTTTTTCACTTCCGTCTGGTTCATTACAATCTCTAATATTTAGATTCCCGTCTTCCACCTCAACTAGTACACAAAATATCGACATTTTAAGTTTAATTTAAAAAAAAAATATCTTGGTAGCACCAACACAAGTTGTCTTCTCAACATGAACTACACGTTACATCTGTAATTCACGTCATGGATCAACCCAATCTTAAAATTAAAATGGAGGGACTAGTGATTTTTCGTGGGGACGAGTAACTTTTTAAGGCACCTAGCCCTCCAGGAGAGTGAAAATAATTTCTTGATTTCTACCCCTGTATAGAATGCAAACGATTCATTTTGTTTATAGGTACTGCGGTAGCCTGGTTCCTTCTGTCAAGAACGGAAATTAATCTGTTGCTAGGGAGCGGTCTTCTGTTTGGTCTATCCTGCGTAGCACTGATTCCCATGACAACAAATCTGTACGTCGGTGTTGCCACGGTGTTTGGCATGAGTATTTCAGTTGGATTACTGTTGAACGGTAAGTAATAATATGTACTCACCTCTATGAAATAAATTTAGTTTTGATGCGAGTTTCCTTAAAGGTTATCTGTCGAAGTCTGTCTCTCGCTCACTATATATAGGGAGCGTGATGTAGCGCATTCGGTAGTGTCCGCCTGTGAACCGGTCGGATCGATCCTTCTCAGTGGACCCATTTGCAGTTAGGGCTATTTTCCTTTCCAACCAGTGATCCACAACTGGTTCATAAAAGGCCGTGGTAGGTGCTGTCCTGTCTGTGGGACAGTTCATATAAAATACCTCTTGCTGCTTATCAGAAAGACTAGCCTATTTGACGGCAGCGGGTTTTCTTTAAATAATTATGTCATAATGACAAAATGTTTGACATCCAATAGCCGATGATAAGATAAAAATCAGTGTGCTCTTGAGTCGTTTTTAATTAAATCAAACCCAACTTTGTACAGATATAGGGTGTTCTTTGGATGACATTTTGTTTGTTTTAATCTTCAGATAAAATGAAATAAAAACGTTTGCATTTATATAATATTTAGTATTATGACGTGACTATTCTAATCTTATTCACCAATACTACATTATTGCCATCTCAATGATTATGTCTGTATTACATATAATTTATTTCAATTAACGATAAATCAGATGTCTCTGAACACGACTAAACTGAGAGATATCTGGTTTTGATAACAATTCGTGTAATTTCGACTGTAATAAATCCATGCATGTATGGAGCAGGTGCAGTTGCATGGAAAGATAACTCATTGGCGGAACTGACAGTAGAGTGGATGATTGCGTGACATTATTGGTTTTTACAATGTATTTTTTGTGTGAAATAGAGAGTGCGTGCATTACATTTCTCTGTTATCATATCGTTTTGAAGATGATTGATGTTACTTGTCTTTCCTTGACAGCATGATCAGTAAAACCCTCAGAGAGTTGGACTTGTGTGGTGTTTTTCAATACAATACACAAACTTGGTATAGTGAGTCAGTATCTGAAATATTAAGGGAATAATAGCTACCAAATTAGTGCATTCAGGAGTAATTAGTGTCAAATAGTAAATATTGCCTGGATGAAGAAACAATTTAATGCTATAGTACTATGTTAGAATCGTTTCTGAAAATGTAATGAAAAGTAGGTAGGTTTCAATATATTCAGGGATATTGGAAGTGAAAATGACTTCTAAACATATACCAAACAGATGACTAGTTGTCATAAGAGTACAACGCAATATTTACTAAACGTTGTGAACATGTCTTTGCTCTAACCTAACCAACACTTCGTGGGCATAGCCTTTTGTAAAAGTGTTGTCTGAGATTAAACGTGAAAAAGGTTTGTATTATAAATAGTTTAAAAGGTACTGCATCGGACATCATTCTAAACTGACTATTGGTAAACTGAAGTAATTTATTTTATATATCTAACAAATCTGAAAAGATCAAGATGAGAAACTGGTCATGTACTTTCTGGTGTTTCTTTTATTTCGAACTTTAGTTGATGAATTTTAATTCTGGTGGGTGAATTGTAACCCTTGCGGGTGAATTTACCTCTGGTTGGAGAATTCCAACTCTGGTGTGTCGTTTATATCTGTGTTGGGTGACCCTGTAGAAGGTGATCTGTAACCATTATTGACCGACATAAGAGCATCAATATAACAAAACATGAAATTATACCTTTAAGCAACATTATTTTTAGTTTACAAAAATTAGTAAACTGTTCAAAATAAACATTTCCTATGTTAATAATTATGTATTGTTTTGTTTTGCAGAAGAACCAGTACATATTGAAACAGACATTTCAGTAAGAAGTTTTGGTTCTATTTCAGAAACACGAATGGTGAGTATTAAATGAACGTACAGTAGTCAGATTTCCTTCTGTTTGTTGTGTTTATATCCAATTAAAGTTTTAACATGTCTTTGCTGACATCCCTTTGTCCAGGACTACCATTAATGCTGCTCCAGATTTGACAATATTATCTCCATCACTGTGGTGTTCAGTCAAGCCTCTCGAAGGTCGAGTCCCCACAGAAACCAGAGACTCCATCCCAAGCAGTAAATGCTTATTGTTCAAACAGGCTGTCTTGAGTTCGTTGCGCTGTGTGTATACCTACCCACTGAGCCAGGTCAAGCACTAACTTTGGATATGCGCCGGTATCGAGATTAGAAATCCCAAGCCTCTACTAAGATTTGATCCTAGTGTCTACCAACTATTAGCCCGATAGCGTAACCACTGTACCATCGTGGCAGGTTGTTTCGATTTGTAATATAGAATCTTTTATGTGCATTTGCCACAGACAGGAAACACAAACACGGCCTTTGCTATATGATTCGTAGATCAGTGGTTTTACTTCAGCTGTGTTTAGTAAGTACATACCGGTCTATTGTAAACCTGGCGCCCAGTGTCTGCTAATAATGATTAGATTCTCCATTGAGCGGATTACAAAGTGAGAAGTAAACATCATTGTTTGTACGTAATTTGTCTTTGTTGTTTTACTTAGATATCATTACTGGTGAGCAGGATGTTCTTAACCGAGCCGTCTCGATCTGCTTTCAGGATTATTCGTTCCAGTGTTACTTGCGACAGCGATGGTACGACGAGCGACTCACGTTCCACCGAGAAAACATCTCCGAGTTTACCCTCAGCAACAGCTTCCTGCAGTTTATATGGAAACCAAACACATATTTCATAAATGGCAAGAATTCTAAAGCTCACAACATAACGGTTCCCAACGCTTTTGTTCGCATCCGCCAAGATGGTCGTCTCTACATGTCCAGAAGGTGAGTCTAATTTCCGGAATTTGAAAAGGAGCTGAGAAATGCCGGAACATCATTTGTTCTACTAAGATTCTTATCCTAGGAGTCGTGACGAAAGTATGATTATTGAAAGAAAGATAGTTGATCAATAAAAATGGCTTACGTGCGGATTACCGTGAAATATGCAGACTGCTGAAAACGAGCGTGCATTCCTGCCGAATCCAGATCATAAAACAAATCCCCGGCTGTGCGTTGCAAGCATATCGCCAGTCCTGTTTGTGACTCCAAGTCAAACCTCGCTAACACCACTGAGTGGGCGCCTCGTGTCTGGATTCAGCGAGTCTTTTGTCAATAGTCTTTATAGTTTTCAATTAATTTCAAACTTTCAATACGCACCACTAAACCCTACCATCAAACTAATCCCCTGTACTCACCTCCCGCTAGTTGTCAAACAATTATAGAACTTTTTACCAACACATTTTGAAACAACTTTATCATTTGATAATCGTCATGTTTTTAATTTTCTTATTAGCCAAAATTATGTTAATCTTTAATTATGTTAAACCTGGCATGAAGTTAATAATAGCATATCGTACATCTATAATGTGTTGTTTAATTACAAATAGCGGACCTGTATATTTTAATAATCCATTGTAATAGTTAAAAACATTTTTAATTACCAAAAGAGGACCTATATATCAGGCCGGTAGCCATGGGGGGGGGAGATCGAGATATACTTTTTTCTTCATTTATTTATGGATGAGTTCCGTCTACATGAAATTTATATCCCCCCTCCCCCCGCACCTCCGCTAAACATGCTGGCTAAAAGCCTGTATATTTTATAATTTATGTTATCGCTTTAATTATCAATAGCGGGCTTGTATATTTCAGTTTCCCCTGAATTCCGCGGCAAAATTTAATAAAAATCCACGGTAAAATTAGCTATATTCTGCGGTAGAAATTGGGGAATTCCGCGGCAAATTCTGCAACATAAAAATTGAAAATAATAGTTACAAATTTACAATAATTTGTTGTTTCCACAAAGTTAGTTCCAATTTAAATTCCCATTATATCACCAGGACTCAGTAGTCTAACTAAATCGTTAAGAAATATGTCATGTTGGAGTCGCTGGTTGTGATAGAGGAATACCAACGAAACATTTTATACATGCTAATATCATTTTCATATATATAAATAGGATAAAATGACAGAATCCCATCCATATTCATGAAACTTGTGTAATTTACTTCCAATGAGTCTTTGGCAGTTTCCGTAATCTAAATAACTAACGACATGGCGTGTTCAGGAGGGCGAACGCTGGTGAACATTGTACCTGGTTACCTTCGTCTTCCAGCGTCTACGCATAAATATGTTCTTATTCATTGTTGAATTATTCATCGATTGTTCAGAAACAGGAGCACCCCCACCCCCCACTAAGGTATAATGTGTTATAGTTGCAATTACCAATGGTTGACTTGCATAATTTCTCAATGGTCATCAGATCTGTTCTTCTCATTAGACTCGTTTGCTGTTTGGAATATTTTCCATTCCAAGCAGTGGTTAACAACTGGTTCATCAAAGGTTGTGGTATGTACTGTCCTGTCTGTGAGAAAGTGCATATAAAAGACCCATTGGTGCTTGTCGGAAATAGTTGACTATGTGGCGGCAGCGGGTTTCTAAAGACAAATGTCAGAATGACCACGTTTGACGTCCAATAGAGATGATAAAATAAAAATCAATGTGTCTAGAGGCGTCGTTAAATAAAACAAACTTTACTTTTTTTTCTTCCTTTTTTTTAATCTATTTTTTAAATAAACTTTGGTTACATCTATGTCGACCATGTCTTTCTCAGACAATTTCCAGACCTCCTTTCTTTCAGGACAACCCTAGAAGCGACAATTATGTAATAAAATATTGATATTATATAATTAGTTTTATGACCACGGGACTTATGTAAAGAATATATGACGTAATTGTCACCGTCCGTTAGTTTTTAATACAGACTGTGCTGTAAGTTGCATTATTAAAAGAAGAAAAAGTGTAAATTAACTTCTACACTGAAAGAAAATAACAAACTCGTTAGACGTTACATTATTCATATTACTGCTAATCTAGTTCAGAGGTGTCATTGTCTCACTAGTTTAGGAGTGAGCTTTAGGAGTGCAAGGATACGTCCAAAACCGTATTGCGATTATTACAATACAGCAAACCCATAATGCAATACAGTCTGACTAAATACCAAGATGTAGGAGTGCAAGGATACGTCCAAAACCGTATTGCGATTATTACAATACAGCAAACCCATAATGCAATACAGTCTGATTAAATACCAAGATGTAGGAGTGCAAGGATACGTCCAAAACCGTATTGCGATTATTACGATACAGCAAACCCATAATGCAATACAGTCTGATTAAATACCAAGATGTAGGAGTGCAAGGATACGTCCAAAACCGTA
>JAULBS010019843.1:0-10775 GCA_032355785.1 Symmetromphalus regularis
CCACATAGGCTACTCCTTCCAATAAGCAGCAAGGGATCTTTTATATGCACCATCCCACAGACAGGACAACACATACCATGGCCTTTGATAAACCAGTTGTGGACCACTGGTTAGATAAAAAACAAAAGAAAAAAGGTTCAACCGTGTTTAGTAGGTAGGGTTGAAAGAAACATTTTTGAAGAGCTAACAAAGAGACTTTTTTGTTTTGTTATTGCTTAACCATTAATTTACTATCATCGGCTAAAGTAAAAAGAACCTGACTGATTGTTTACTGATATTCCAGCATATTATTTATTCAGTGGCTGACTTATGGTCTTTAGAGGAAGCCTGCTACCACAACATAGGCTACTCTTTCTGATTAGTAGTGCTCAGTGGATCTTTTTCCCACAGACAGGACAACACATACTGTGACCTTTGAATCCTTTGGCCTGGTATGTCTAATTAAATTATTTACAGTGAATTTTGAATTAAACAGCCACCTAAGTGAAAGACAAATTTTATGGTTACTTAGTTCAGGCTATTTCATACTAACATAAGATGATCTGAGAAAATAGAATTGTTTGTTTGTTTAACGACTCCCCAGCACAAATACATAAAATGATAGGAAAAAAAATGGAAAAGTGGCCCTTTATGATAGGTTTTACTGTGAAATGTCAGCGTTTGTATTTCGGTGGCTATTTCAGTAGTATGCAAAAGAAGACTAAAAGAAGCAAGTTCTAAAAGACTGATCATACTATACAATGTATAATATTACACTGGTGTTCAGTTCATCCTGTATTTATGAGTATCTCAGATCATCTTTTATAGGCAAGATGAAAGGGAATTTATATATAAGAAATTAGTTTGACCTTTATAAAACACTATTATAAACAGAAAACCCCCACACTGATATTATTTTTATCAGAAAACGATTTTAGATAATAAGATCAAAACATTTTTTTTTAAAACGTGCCCAAATTTATCTGTATGTTCTACTGATCTGAGATGTCAGTTTCAACAAACCATAGAAATATACATGTATGTGTATGGACCATAAATATGAGATGCCGATTTCAACAAACCACAGGAATATACACATATAAGTATGTCCCATAGATTTGAGATGTCAATTTCAACAAACATGAAATAAACAAGTATATGTACAGTGTATGTCCCATAAATTGGAGATGTCCATTTTAACAAACCTCTGAAGGAAACTGATATCTTACTGATATGTTATATCACAACTGTATGTGATAGCTTTATGGTGCATTATTATACAATGTTTATGTACTAGTTTATTTTTTAATCATATATAATATTGCTTTATACAACTTTCATAATCTGATTATTTTCAACTGAATAAATTATATGTTCATACAGAAACTAAAGATAACACAATGTTGATTTTCCATTATCAAAATTGATATTTCTGCTATGAAAAATACAACTGTCGTGTTTATGTGGTTATATAAAATAAATAATTAATTTTTAAAGTTATGTAAATATTACAACGCTGCTTTGATGGAGGAAATTACAACACAGATAATTATCACTTGTCATACAACATGGTTTAGTAAACAATGTGAACACCAGAATTCCCTTAAGTTTATTCTTAAAGAGGAACAGCCTTTAAATTGTGAACTAATGTATCAATCCCTGAAATTGTCCATGACAATTGGCAATGCCATGGAGATTGCCACAGAGTTTCTCATTCTATGCTGCACTTTTTTTTGCCATAAACCAAATATTTTTTTCAAGGTGTATTTTTTTTCTTATTACATTATATTAAAATTAAAGTATACTTTATGCTAAAACTGCCATGGAAATCTCTATTTCTCCACAACATTATTTTGCTGTGGACATTTTCATAATTTCACAGATTGACGATGTATGCCAAATTATATTTAAAGCAATAATATTCTCAAAGTATTAAAAAAAATAAAAATTTAAAAACTGAAAAATTGTAAAATTAATCATATTTAATCAATAACAAAATAAAATGCTTATTTTTTTTTCATAAATTTCAATCACAATTACATTACATAGTACTGACATAATTAAGCTGTTAATCTTTAACAATTAATTTACAAAGAAATTTAATGTACATTAATTCAGAATAAAATTGAATTTGTAATGTAATCCAACCTTTAATTTGAATGCTCTTTAAAGGGGAGGGATTTACCCCCAGCTGAAACAACAATGACATCATCCATCTCACCAAACACACTGATAATGAAATCATGTTTTGTGTCAATTATTTTATATAATTGGTAACGTTCGAGTAATTTCAATTCTCTTGAGGAACATATTATCAAATATTCAATAACAGGATCAGTTTTCATTGGTCTGTTAGAAGATTTTTCAGTTGGATGATGCTAGACAAATAAACAAATCCACGCAGACTTAAACATTACAACATTAATCATTTAAGTGAAAATGATATTACTGGCATAAGAGCCTTTTAAAAATTGTATTCTGCATGCGTGTGTATGTGTGCATGTGCGTGTGCATGTGTGTGTGCATGTGTGTGTGTGCATGTGCATGCGTGTGCATGCATGTGTGTGCGTGTGCATATGTATGTGTGCATGTGTGTGTGTGTGCGCATGCATGTGCGTGTGTGTGCATGTGCGTGTAGGGCTGGATTTATAAGGGGGCAATTGCCCTGGGCCCATATGCCAGAGGAACCCCCCAGACAAAAGACTTCCTTTATTAAATGTTTTTTAATAATTATAAAATTTTAGTTCATAATATTTATTTCTCATGTAATTTAATTTCTGTGTTGAGGGGCTCCCAAAACTGAAGTGCCATGCTCCCCCCCCCGTCTAAATCCAGTTGTGTGTGTGTGTGTGTGTGTGTGTGTGTGTGTGTGTGTGTGTGTCTGTCTGTGTGTCTGTGTGTCTGTGTGTCTGTCTGTCTGTCTGTCTGTCTGTCTGTCTGTGTCTGTGTGTGTCAATGCACAAACAAATTGTTGCAAACAGTAAAATGATTTCCATAAAGCTTCAAACCTTAGAGGAATGGAAAAAACATTAAAAGAACTGATGCAATTGTGGTCGAGGCAATGGCTGACAAAAAAAGATGATTGTATTTTTGAAGTCTCAGGTTTTCAGATTTTTTTTGGTTTATTTATTCTGCAGCCGGTGCAGTCAAATATCAACCGTGAATAACCTCCAGGAAAACACACACAATGAAAGATAAAGCTGCAAGCAATATCTTGATTACTATTCATTACACAAAACTGTTTACCAGTAATAACTAGTTTTGGCATTGAAATAAATTATTTTAAGCAAATGTTGGTGATGGTTAGTTATTCCCAATACAAACCTAAAAGGAAAAGGCAGGTTATTTTGTTCTTATACACCAAATTGTGAAGGAGCCTCTGAAGTCCACTGGTAGGACACCAAACTCTAAAGCTGATGACATTGGTTCAAATCCCATTAGAGGCTGGCTCACACTTGACTACGTGTCACAATATCTAAATGTTTGACATCCAATAGAATTACAATTTTAATATTCAATATGAATGTAGTCCCACTGGATCTTTATACTGCCATATTAACATTATATAAGCCCACCACCTTCCTACCACATAAACATAACCAAATCCAATCAAATCCACTTTTGTAATTTTCTTTCATTAACAATAAATTTAACATTGTTTTGTTCATTATTTTTTTCATTACCTTGTAACTTTCTTTCCCCATTTACATTCATTTTCAAGCCAGTTTCAAACTACTATTCTGTATATACCAAGATATATATATATAACAAAGAAATTAAAATAGTATTTAACAACCAGCTTAGAATCCTATTTTCACAATCCCAATTCCTTCCTAAACATACACGTTACAAAATGGTTTTTCATTCCCCTATCCCCACCTCCCATCCAGGTACTGATTGACAGCTCAAACTATTCGGCTCAAAACAGAAGGTAAGATGAGATTGGTGAAAGCTGAGCCAAGCCAACACATGGAATCATCATAAACAGGTATAGACAGGGCCATAAGTCATCTGGCACACGCTGCAATCATTTTTCTGTCAACCAACTGCAAAAGCAATCAGAAAATTTGAGGCTTTTTCTCTCTGGTCAGCCTGTTTATTTCTCTTGCAAACTGTTTCTGTGCTGCTGGCCGGTTCTGATCGGACATGTGGCAAAGCAATAAAACCAAACAAACACATGTTTTAGAACTTGAAATCCAGATCATTGAACTATAATTGTAACAACGGTAATGCTATTTTCAACCTTAGTTAAGCATAATTGTTTCAATATGAATATTGGTATATAGCTTGTTGTAATTAACTTCACTTTTTTTTTACTACATCACTTAACACCAACTGATAGATATTCACCAGGATGGAAACTTGCTGCCACATTCACACACAGTTTACATCCATCTCTAGTAAGATGATCTTCATTTTTCAACCATTAGTGTAATCTCTCTGACAAAATTAGGTTATTCATTTATTATTTTGTGTTGTTACCAATATGACAATCTTCCATTATTCAACCATTAGTAATCCTGTCTGCATCCAATACGTTAATCCTCTCTGCCACCATTATATTAATCCTCTCTGCCATAATTCTATTAATCCTCTCTGCCACTATTATATTAATATTTTCTGATAACATTACATAAATCCTCTCTGCCATTATTAATCCTTTGACACCATTATATTAATCCTGTAACCATTATATTAATTCTCTCTGACACCATTAATATAAATCCACTCCACCATTATATATATTTTTTATTAATTCTCTCTGCCACCATTATATTAATCCTTTTTGAAACCATTATATTAATCCTATCTAACACCATTATATTAATTCTCTCTGCCACCATTATATTAATCCTTTTTGAAACCATTATATTAATCCTTACAGCCACCATCACTCAGGGAACCATTGACTTAATCCCCTCTTTCACCATTATATTAATCCTCTCTCTCCTCAACTGATTTTTTCCTCTAATACAACAGATGTGTGTTTGGATGGATGGGTGAAGGCATTTTAAATAGATGGATTGATGCTAGTTTGGGATCAGAACTATCTTTCCAGTTATTAGTTGGGTTACAATTTTACAACTGATTGGGACTGTTTTTAATTCTCTTTGTAAAAGCAAATTAGAGTTCTAAACTATTTATTATTTCTATTTTTTCATACCATCTGTAAAGTAATCATGTTTAAGTTTTTTTTTAATTAACTTCCCTTTTTTTCAACATCGCTTAACACCAACAGAAAAAGCTATTTTTCAAACAGAAATTTATAAAAGAAAAGATAACTCTTGTGAGTACATCAAGGTGAGATATTGGGGAGCAGCTGTTTATACATCTGCATTCAGTTATGTTAGTAAAAATAGATCCAAAATAGTCCCGTCTTGTCACCCCCCTTGCAAGTTTCCCTAAACAGGTGACATCTGTCTTTCACTCTTTACCTCATTCTCTTGTTCCAGGTAATTTTTTTCACTTTCACTGAGAAAAGTGATATAAATATTTTGACAGTCCCTGCATGTTGAACAGTTTAAAAGATGTTCTGGGTCATTTTTAAACTGTTAAGACTGGAGCCTATGAAGAGATCGGTTTCAATTCAACAAACAGCTTCTTAAAACACGGCTCTTACATCACCTGTTTCACGGCTACACATCTACAGGAGGTTGTCAGTTAGGAGGCAATGGCTATTTTATCAGTTTTAAATAGCTTTAAAGAAGGATTTCCATCACAAAAACAATATAATATAAAAAATTATTATCAGACCTGTTAATGGATTGAGTTTTGTTCAGTTTTAAAATAGCAGGCATCAAAATAAAAAGAATATCTTGTTACCTATGTAAGAAAATATAGACATTCATGATAACCTACAAATTTAACATTTTTTTACCACTGCCATGATTTTTACTATTAAATCCAACAGACACAATTACCTTTAAGCTTTAAAAATGTCTAAATAAACTAACTAATTTTGTTTTCTATTGTAACTGGGACCTAATCACTACATGTATACATGTACTATTTTCAACTTTATCGAAATATAAATTCCTCCTGTTAATGTGATTTACTTCAAAGACGAAATAAATTTTCTTATTAATAATATCTTGAATTAATACAATAGAGTACATTAGACTAAGAAAAACTTCTCTTTTTTTTTAGATTTTATTATTAGATTTGTTTTAATGTTAAGACTGTAGTTAGAAATTAAATGATTAATTAACTAAAAATAACCCCTTTCAATCCTCAGTTATGTCCTTAGCAACGATGGTTTGATGAACCATTGTAGGTTCTATATCCATCATACTAAATGATGAATACTGAAATAAATATTGTACTGAAAAAGCACATTTGTGTGTAAAGGTTTTCAAAATATTTTTCTATTTTTGTCAATGATGACCGTGACCTTTGATCTACTGATGTTAATTAATCTTTGAGTTAACAATAACACCACTAGAGCACATTGTTTTATTAATCATTGGCTATTGGATGTTAAACATTTGGTTATTTTGAACATAGTCAAGTGTGAGCCAGCATCCAATGGGCTTTGAACCACTGTCATCAGCTTGAGAGTCTGATGTTCAACGGCTGGACCACTGAGCCTCACTTTTGAGCTAGCCTTACTATACAGATCATTGTTCTCTATAAACAGAAGATATATGAACTCTCCTTTGAAAACAGATGCATGTTAATACTGTTATACAAGCTGGCTTGTCATAAATAAAGAAAACTCCCACAGGTAATTTAATCAATACTTTCTCCTCTCATTTCAAACTACTATCTAAAAGAAAACGTCTTTCAAAATCATAAATTATTAAACTCAATATATAAAACAATCTTACAAATACGCTTTTACCTTCAAAGAACTGAAATGAAGATCAGAAAGCATAAAATTCAAAACAATTTTCTGAAATTTCATCAACTTAAATAAAGTATGCAAATGCTTCATAAAGTTCCATAAATTCATAAACAAAACTTGTATAACATCAAGATATTTTAACTGTAATTTCTATAACAGACCAATATTTAACCTTAAAACACCAAAAAAAATCCTATGGTTGTTTGTAAGATAAAGAATTAGCTGGGATTGTATAGGTTAGGTCTAAACTGAACTTATGGTGGGCAGTTTTGAATATTTGATCTTACTGAATATTAATGCCCCACCCTACCATCTATTGGTATGGCTCTCTTTACAATCACACTGAAGAACCAATATTCCATTCAAAGTCATATCTATGAAGAAATTCGTCCACTTTTCAATAAAATACATATTCCATACTATCTTATGCAGTCCAATATCTGAATGCTAAGTTACAAACAGAAATACAAAAAAAGTATAAAACAAAAAAAAGAAGTAATGAAAATAACTCTCCAATTCATTTTTTCAATATTTCAACCATTATTCCAAAAACCGTGTTACATCAACATTTTTCAGTGAAACGTGTACAGGTAGAAAGCTTAATTAAATAATTAACAAAACAAAAATAATTACATAAAAAGTATAAAACAAAAAAAAAAGAAGTTAAGAAAATAACTCACCAATGCATTTTTCAATATTTCATCCATTATTCCAAAAACCGTGTAACATCCAACATTTTTCAGAGAAACATGTACAGGTAGAAAGTTTGTATATAAAGTGCCATACTCCAGGAGAGAAAGCAAAAGCTGCAGAATTGAGTACACATCTTGATTGGAGCTATTTTCGACACACAGTAGCGGTTACCCATACTGGCACTGAGGATCAAGCAAGCGCCCAGATGTTTGCAAAAGTAAAAACTCCATCATTCCATCTGCCTTGCCATGTTACAAAGTGAATGCATTAGTGAGTACCAGTCACTGCCAGTACTCTCAGCTCGTAACTAACTGCGAGTGCAGGCCTCATTTCACTCGTAATGGAGACATTAGCATCGCAGGTAAACACAAACATCAGAGAAATATTCATATCATATCTCAGAATATCCATATCATATATCAGAAATACTTTCCCTGGATAGCAAAAAGACTATTATGAATAACATACAGAAGTTGCATAACGATACTATACAAAATACAAAAAAAAACAGAACTCAGTTCTGCTGTTTACTGTCTGTGCATAACACAAGAACATTAGCTAATGAGCATATCTGTATAACAAACAGCCATTAGTGATAGACTTCCTCAGAAAATCCTAATTTCAAACAATGTGTTTGTATTTCATTTTTTAAAATACAAAAGCAAATTGTTGGTCAATATTTAAAAAATGATTATAAAATGTTATGCCTTTTTATTTAACTGAGCAGTCAAATCTTTTAATAACTGAAACCAGTAATTCAATCATTAAACTGAAATAAAAGAAGAGAACCTATTTTTAACTACATTATATAGTAAGTATGGGACATCAAGAAGACAATGTAGTCTACAGCAACAAGTGACACTAGCTTGTCCATACAGATTGATAGGCAAGGGTACTTATGGATTAGAACACTGTATCCTGGGATGAACATGTGAATAAGACAAACTATCTTGTCAACACAGCATGATACAGAAGTGTAGATGGGCCACCAGTAAGACAAACTATCTTGTCCACACAGCATGATACAGAAGTGTAGATGGGCCACCAGTAAGACAAACTATCTTGTCCACACAGCATGATACAGAAGTCTAGATGGGCCACGAGTAAGACAAACTATCTTGTCCACACAACATAAAACAGAAGTGTAGATGGGCCACCAGTAAGACAAACTATCTTGTCAACACAGCATGAAACAGAAGTGTAGATGGGCCACCAATAAGACACACTATCTTGTGAACATAGCATGATACAGAAGTGTAGATGGGCCACCAGTAAGACAAACAATCTTGTCAACACAGCATGAAACAGAAGTGTAGATAGGCCACCAATAAGACAAAACTATCTTGTGAACATAGCATGATACAGAAGTGTAGATGGGCCACCAGTAAGACAAACTGTCTTGTCAACACAGCATGATATGAAAGTGTGGATAGGCAGGCAGACCACTGTAGCGATGGCTCAGACCGGCTGCACCACTGTCAATCTGGGCTGCTATCGAGTTACCTACGATCACCTGCCTGCTTCTTCAAACAGTGCTGGGATACTTGGAAAAGTCACTTACAATTACAGCCTTCCTTTCTTCCCAATCGAACTGGTGTACGCTGCTGGCAGATTTACCTAAACCATTCGTATCAAATTACACGTCTTTAGTGATTCAATCAAAATGAAATTACGTCAAATGGCTGGTTACCCATCATTATGCTGTCACTCGCAGAACAAAAGATAATTTAGTATGAATAAAAACCAGGAGAGAATCGGCGGAACTCTTTGATAAAGATGAAGCATGCAGAACAATAGTTGCAGTTACCTCATCTTTTAATCATTTTAATATTAATTTTGTCCATTATAAATCATACATGTATAAACAAGATGTGTGTGTGTGTGTGTGTGTGTGTGTGTGTGTGTGTGTGTGTGAAGACACATTTTGTACATTATCAAATCATTTATATAAAATGTAGAGAAGTTAAATAATATTTTATTGGTCAGTAGAAAGGGGTTATTCATAACTGTCAAATATTTCCCTTTGTTTACACAGCACATGGGGGTGAGGGGACATGTTTAGTACCAGCATATAAACACAAATTAATCACAAAATCATAACCCTAGAATTATGAGGTTCTAACCTAACTGGTATAAAATAGAACCTTGTAATTCTCTGGTCATGAAACATTAACTGAACCCCCATTCATCCATAAAAGAAGATTTTTTTTTTAAAACATTCTAATTTGGGTGTAGAAAGGCTTGCAACCTCTGAAATTGACTATGGCAATCGGCAGTGCAGTGGACATTGCCGCAGATTTTTTCATTCTCTGCCGCACTTTTTATTATTAAAAATAAAGTATATTTTATGCTAAAATTGCCATGGAAAATGTCGTGGACACTATTTCTCCAAAGCATTTATTTTGCCGTGGGCATTTTCTTAATTGCAGGGGTTGGGAGTGTCTGGATAAAAATATGTACTTTCTGTATGTATAAAAAATGTCATTAATTATGAATGACCTTTAAGAAGAGTCAATGCAGACATAATTTACTTTATCAGATATTCACATATGTACATATACAGAATTTTCATGAGAATATTTATCATTCCCATCATATATAATTTATGATTGATGAGGACCACATATAAAAAATTACATACTCTCTAAACAAATTTTGACATGTGTAAACCAGACTGGTTTCGATCATAACGTTAGAAAACCAGTCAAAACTCAAAACTAGCTCTCTGTTTAAACCAGCACCATAACAGTCAAACAGATTTTTATTTAGACAGATCATCATATTATCACATTTTTTTAAATGATTTATTTGTGGGAAAGTATACTCCAGGAAAAGAATTAAGGAACACGAAACCAGAATAAAAATGTAACTGCTAGCTCAATTTTGTGTAGAACAGCTGCAACCAAACTTTTTATCTCGTGGGTCAAGGATTTCTGGCAGAAAATAAATTGAGTGTAGGACAGAACATGGTGAATGCATTTGCTAGGAAAAATCAAAAGATGTTTGTTATTGAGTGTGACCAAAGAGATCAAGCCTGGTTATTTCTACTGGCACTGTCACTCCTAATCACTTTTATTTGTACATTGTGAATTTAATGTTTCTTTTATTTCACTTGACTATGTCACTCCTTTATCAGTTTAATTTCTACTGAGTCACTTTAATATTCTTTTATTTCAGTTGTTATTGTCCCTGAACAGTTTTATTTCTATATTAATATTCAACACTTTCATTTCTACTGTAAGAATTTATTTATTTTTCT
>JAULBS010019854.1:0-10774 GCA_032355785.1 Symmetromphalus regularis
CAAAAGTGGGATACTAACTTCTCAAATGGGATACCAGATTTTGAAATGCTAGTATCCAAATGGGATACCGCCCAAAATTTTTAATCTCAAACACTGTATATCATCTCATATCATGTCGTATCTGGTATTACGTATCTCATATAGCATGTCATATAGTGTATCATGTCGTATCTCCTATCGTATATCATGTCAGTGTATCTTGTCATATAGTGTATCATGTCATATAGTGTATCTTGTTATATAGTGTATCATGTCATATAGTGTATCTTGTCATATAGTGTATTTTGTCATATAGTGTATCATGTCATAGTGTATCATGTTGTATCTCCTATTGTGTAACAGTATCATCTATCATGTTGTTTCATGCAGAGTATATCTCGTATCTCATATCATATCATGTACTGTATCATATCATGCATCATATATCATGTTGTATCGTATCATGTACTGTATTGAATATCATAATATAATTATAGTACAAAGATTTAATCATGATTTTTCACCAGGATCCTATGGCTTTGACAATTACATGACATATTTTGGGTCGATTTATTTATAAAATTGGTCATAATTATAAACAATGAAAATTGGTTTTCACGTTTGGTAAATTCGACTGATCGATTCTAATTATATTCAGAGATTTTCACAAAAAATGAGAATTACCGAACTCTATGTCATGGCATATTAAACAAGTTTCAATTCACGTTGTGTGTATGTGTGTATGCGTGCATGCATGCGTATGTGTGTGTTTTTAATAGAAAATATTTCAATGGAACACAAAATGAAATTATAAAATTTACTGTCGAAAAAAACAGAACTTGTTAAATTCTGAAACAGAAAAGGAGAAAATCTGAAATGGGAAATCAGTGCCTCTATTAGTATGAATGGAAAATTGTTGCTAATTGAAAACGACCATTAAGCGTACCTTGTTTTCATCACTGTAAAGCTGACTAGAAATACTCAGAGTCTGTTGGCTTTCAGTACGCCGAGCCCGATAGATAAGAAAACCATGCAGAAGAATATCTATATCACTTGAGAACGAGATTGCATCTGTTCCGTTCTGACACATCCACTGACTGTGCTCTACAGCCACGAACCGAACCGGCCGCCAGAATTCTGACATCTTCCTGCGACGGTCACAGAATTTTGGGACTGGGATGGAATCATCAATGAAGTGACTTAGAATGGAGACTTTCTCATCGGCCGACAACACAGAAGACTTCGACATCTCCTGGACAAACATCTTCGGTTCGAGAAGGGTGAACCGGATGTGATAGATCATGTCACCTAAAACCAATCTCTTATTCTCATCCTTTGGTTCCAAGCCTTTACGTACACATTCAGACTCCGCCCACACCATAGATGCATTCAGGACAACGTTATCACATACTCGTAGATTATCACTGGAGATTATCATCCCAAAACAAGACAAACAAAGATTTGCAAAATCGGGAGATGTTAAAATGGAATTAGCATTGTGACATATGAAGTCAAGAACTTTTTGTTGGAGTCCATCTTCGCTGAATAAGTGAGCTTGCTCTAAGATTACTAAAGCATTGTCAGTGTCAATGGACTGTTCGAGGTGTTCCACACAGTGGTTTGTTAACTGGCGTATGTTGTACTTCTTTGATGCGTATAGCAGAGCTATAATGGAACTGGGCTGGAGTCTCACTTCTTCATAGTACACAAACCTATAATTTAAAAATGTAAGACATTAAAATATAGTCATTTAAGGCATACGCTATGCTGGGGTCAAACTTCAGTGTTTGGGAGACATGGCGATAATTACCTTAGATTCCTCGGAATTAAGAGGGCTTCAAAGAAATTTTAAAGGACACATTAAGGGCACAAAGGCAAATGTGAGTTTCCTATGGGGCAAGTGAGAAAAAGGGGCACAGTAATATTTGCCTTCTGTTCATTAGAAGCGAAACTGAGAGGGCACTGCAGCAAAGGGACAAGGTGGCACTACAAATGCCTCAATGCCTTGGTGAAATTTGACGGGCAGCATTTTTTTGTTTTGTAAATCTTGTTTCAAAACTGCTTAATATGATAAATTAAAAATAGTTTGACATGGTGTATAACCTGTAAAGTAATAAATTAAAAACATTCTATCAACATCCTACCTGAGCATTGTCATAAAAACATCCGCTTCGATGTCCGGAATGGTGATATTCCCGTCCATCTCTGCGAGATCTCCACGGAACATGGCATGAAAGACATTACTGCGGCTTGTCAACACATACTTATGAGCTCCAACAACTTCCTTCGTCTCGCCACAGATGAACTTGACGTCGCATTCAAGCTGCTGCGTCAACATCCACTTATTGCACTCCAACACCGACCTGGAGCCTTGCCAGTCATCCTCGTCATCAGCGCTTTCTATGATGGAAGCAGACGATACGGAGATGGCACTATCCTCCATGGTTTCAATGCTTGATGGGGAACTCTCCTTCTGAAGCAAAACTGATGACGCCATGATGCTGGTTATTTATCTATCTGTAAAAAAAAAAAGCAAAAAAAAAAAAGCCATCCATCCATAAATTTATTATGACATGCCCACATTCATAATGGTTAGGTGACAGGTCTTAATGGAAGGGTGTATTTCCCGGGGGAGGGGGGTATATTATATACCTATGATACAGTAGCTGTAATATTTCATAAGGGTCTAAAAAATATATATATATATATATGTAAAATATAAAAACATACTGAAAATAAAAAAAATACATGTATTACAAATCTATTAGAATGAAATTGTGACTCGTCCTGTAGCGATATTTTGCACCAGAAGTTTAATTTAATCGATAACAATAAACTGTATTTAACCGTGTGCATACTTTAAATGCGTACAGATATGATTTTAGCAGCACACTTAAATACAAACCAACACTTCATTTAAGTCAAATCTTTGTCGATGCAAACAAAATTGTAGTTGTCAAAATAAAATAAAATATTTCTAATCTAGAAACGCAAAGGATCTGCCAAATGTTTCAAGGGGCACCACTCTGTTGCAAAAAAAAAAGCATTTTGAAGACCTCGGCCTATTTAAGTTCATCTGCGGGGAAAGACGAAGAGTTCCGAGATCTACCGACTTGTTACATAATTAATTGATAATTAGAAAAAGCAAATGATTAATAAAAAGATATCCTTCCCCGTCATAAATCTGAACGCACCCATCTAAATCACCACCGTTTACATACAAGTATAGTTTTGTTAATAATATTAAAATATCTGTGCTGCAAAGTTTCATTTCTCGGTTATTTCCGTAAATGTCAAGTTTCACCGATTCCTAATAGGTCATGGTTCATTTCCTCTTCAACTTCCTGTTCTTGGTCGTGTGTTTGTTACGAGATGTCAACTGCTCCACGTCCAACGCGACCACCGCCACCGATTCCAAAACCAGGTAGGCAGTCAGTTAATGTACCGTTTTCAATAATAAGACATTTTGTGTATCATTCTTCTTGTCGAAAGTCCGTGGAAACTTTAAGTCTTTAGACATTTTTCAGGCTATAGCTTGACAGCCTTGGCTACTTCCGGGTTTGTGCTCAAAGAATTATTTATCCATGTAGCATCGCACTCTCATTATTCGTTGTTCTTATCGAAAAAGGGATCCTGAATAACCTAACAGAATTTTGTGTTGGTTTATTGTTTTATGTTTGATGTGTATATATATATATATTAATAAACTACCTGCGTAGCCGTTTAAATATCAAGGTGGGGTGATGTGGGGGAGGGAGCAAGGGCCAAGACAGAATAGGGGCACCATCATTCCAAGTTAATCCAACCCCTGCAATTAAGAAAATGTCCACAGCAAAATAAATTCTGTGGAGAAATAGTGACCTTAGAATTCTCCATGGCAGTTTTAGCGTTCATATGTTTCTAATTGAGTTTGCATAAAAACACACACCATTCCGCAGCATAAAATTAAAAGTGCCACAGAGAATGAAAAACTCTGCAGAGGTCTCCACAGCATTGCCGACTGCCATGGGCAATTTCAGGGGTTGTCAACAGTCACACGTTTATATATTTTAAGTCACCTGTTGTTGCAAAAAAAAGGGCACCATAGATTATTGGCGGGGTTTGGTACCATGTCATAAAATGTTGAGAGAGAGCACTCTAAACATTAAATCAGTAATGACTTTTTTTTTATCTTATCATTAAGACTAAGAGACAATGTTTACTGGATAATTCAGCAGGTCTTTGAACAAATATTATTAGAAATATTTTGTTTCTATTTTAACTATTTAACTTAGAGTGAGCATGGCGAGGAACTGTAAAGTGTAAAAACAATTACAATACATGTATGTACATGTAAGTGTATAAATTTGTATTAAAATTATGCCACCTTTATTGTGCCTCCATACAAGCTGTACACATAACTAAGATTTTTTTAAAGATGTCATCAGTCAACATAATCAAATGACAAGCCTATCACAACTTTGAATTTAAACAGTGAAGGGAACGAAAGTGTTAATTACAGGCCCGTAGGAACTGGGGGGCACATGCTCCCCTCTTCTGGGCATTTTTTTCAGTTTTTGCATATTAATATTTGAGATTGTAACCAAAATATGTTATAGTGCCCCCCCACCCACCCAACTTCCAAAGAGGAATGTCAGTGACCCCCAAATCCCAAAGTAGTTCCTACAACCCTAAATTACACTTTCCAAGATAGGGCATCTATGACGATTTCAAGGTTTGTCAAAATGGCATCTTATTTGTATTTGTTTATCACATTACCTAAAGAGTGTACATTTGAAACATGCCCCTTTTGCACTTGTTAGATACGTACTTTTGTACCTACATAAATAGTATCCCATATACAGTATTAGCAAACACCTGCTAGTGCTTCAACATGTTTATTCCGTAAATAGTCAATAACATGAAGATTTAGAGACCACAATCCATTCTAACCAGTGGTCCATAACTGATTTATCAAAGGCCATGGTATGTAAAAGACCCCTTGCTATTTATCGGAAAGAGTAGCCTATCATATGTGGTGGCAGCGGTTTTACTCTATCACTATGTCAGAATGACCATATGATTGACATCCAATAGCCGATACGATAAACATCAGTGTGATCTAGAGACGTTGTTAAATAAAAAAAAACTTTACTTTACTTAGAGACCACAAAGATTGAGTGTGAGACTATGTGACTTTCACTGAAAAATGTGATTCTCCTAAATTCTCCTAAGTTGCTACTCATATAATATTATGCAGATACAGATGATATACTGCCATAGCCCTTGGGGAGGCGGTGAATATAACAATATTTTCATGTTCACACTAAATTCTCAACATCTGACATACCAAATTGTGTAGTCTGCCGAGATCCATCAGATTTTACTTCCAGGAACTTTGTAAATAAAGAGAGGTACATGTATCGCACTATAAACAGTTTGATACTTCAGTTCTTACATTAAATATTTATCAACTTGAATTCTTTTTGCAGGTCAAGTTAAGGTTGTCCGTGCACTCTACAGATATGATGCGCAGCAGGTGAGTTAGATGTTTTTGCAGGTCAAGTTAAGGTTGTCCATGCACTACAGATATGATGCACAGTAGGTGAGTTAGATGTTTTTGAACGTCAAGTTAAGGTTTTCCATGCACTACAGATATGATGCACAGCAGGTGAGTTAGGTGTTTTTGCAGGTCATGTTAAGGTTGTCCGTACACTACAGATATGATGCACAGCAGGTGAGTTTGGTGTTTTTGAAGGTCAAGTTAAGGTTGTCCGTGCACTCTACAGATATGATGCACAGAAGGTGAGTTAGATGTTTTTGAAGGTCAATTTAAGGTTGTCCGTGCACTCTACAGATAGATGCACAGCAGGTGAGTTAGATGTTTTTGAAGGTCAAGTTAAGGTTGTCCGTGCACTCTACAGATATGATGCGCAGCAGGTGAGTTAGATGTTTTTGAACGTCAAGTTAAGGTTGTCCATGCACTACAGCTATGATGCACAGCAGGTGAGTTAGATGTTTTTGCAGGTCAAGTTAAGGTTGTCTGTGCACTCTACAGATATGATGCACAGCAGGTGAGTTAGATGTTTTTGAACATCAAGTTAAGGTTGTCCATGCACTACAGCTATGATGCACAGCAGGTGAGTTAGGTGTTTTTGCAGGTCAAGTTAAGGTTGTCTGTGCACTCTACAGATATGATGCACAGCAGGTGAGTTAGATGTTTTTGCAGGTCAAGTTAAGGTTGTCCGTGCACTCTGTAGATATGTGCAGCAGGTGAGTTAGATGTTTTTGGAAAATACGCTACTGTAATCCTCAGCTTCCGAGTCCCTGTTGCTCTAAGAGAGAATATTTTCAATGGGCAAAATTTGTTTTATGGAATGAGAAGCAACCTTTGCTTCTAAAATTTAATTTTATTTTATGGCAAATGCTATAACCTGAGAAGCAGTTCTAGAAATTAGTATCAAAATTAAAGTCTTTATTGCAGTTAGTGTAACCTTTTTCATCTCTCACTTAAGACGAAGACAGCTAAAGCATATTTATATTATTAATCCTGAAATTAATAATTTTTGATATTTCTGGAATACTCTCAAAATTAAAATGGAAGGCAAAAACAGCTTATCAAACTGATTATAAGAAAACAAAAGTACTGTGCATTTTGAGCAGCATTTGGTTCTTGCCCCCAGTCAATTTCACGCCTTGATTTTCATCACTGTAGAGGGATGTAGCTCAAACAGTAGAGTGTTTGCATGCGAATCTGTTCGTCGCCAGATCGATCCTTCTCAGTGGACCCATTTGCAGTTGGGGCTATTTTCCATTCCAGTCAGTGGTCCACAACTGATTCATCAAAGGGTGTGGTATGTGTTGTCCTGTTTATGGGACAGTGCATATAAAAGAAAGAGTAGCCAATGTGGCGGCAATGGGTTTCCTCTAAATAAATATGTCAGAATTACCATATGTATGACCAACAATAGCGGATGATTAGATAAAAATCAATGTGCTCTAGAGACATTGTTAAATCAAACAAACTTTTTGTATGTATGTGTGTATATTTTCTTTATTTTTTCAAGTGTTCACAAACTCTAAACAGACATGTTCTTCATTGTTTTGTTTTTTTCTTAACTTTCAGAATGATGAGCTCACATTTGACGAAGGCGACTTGTTGTACATTCTGGACATGTCAGATCCTGATTGGTGGAAAGCAAAGTGTGGCAACCTAACTGGTCTCATTCCTAGTAACTATGGTAATGATGAAAATCTTATCTTATTTGATTTTTCCATAGAATTACTTCATTTAACTACTTATATAACCAACGCATCTCGCTTATTATAAATATTTTAAAAATAGTAATGAATTATGCTCATACAAATACATTTTTTTTAAATACCATTTTTTTCCTGTAGAAGGTATTACATACATATATATATTTTGAGTCACGTGACGGGTATTTTAAAATTTCTGAATATTTTTAAGCTGCAAAAACATTTCGTACCAAGTTATTTCGCCCCACGAGGAGTTCCAATTTTGAAATTTGAATTTTTTTAATGTGAACAAAATCGATCGACTTGACATGGAATTCCCTATGCCATGTTTCAGTTAAAATCTCTTGCATGATATGAAAATGAGAACTAGAATAACAAATGCATGTAAGTTTCATTCGTGATCATATTTGGACCACAAAGCCCCTTAAATTCCATGGGACTATGACTTTAAACAGTCGGTCTTTCCAGCTCTAAAAACACAATTTGTAGCAAATAATTTGAAGTCTTGGAAGAATGTCAGTTGATATCTTAATGGCTCACTCATCTCATGGCCCTCAGTAGTTTGACAAGTTGCAGAGTACAACAGTGATGGTACCCAGCGATCTTGGCATGCATAATATTATTATATATATTATCAAAGCTGAAAAGTTGGTGGAAGCAAAAGCTGTTCCAGGCAGCGATTTACCACCGGTGACCGGGTACTTTTTGAGGGCACTGCTCCCTCATCTATGATTATGAAAATGATTAACCACTCTGTGCAGTTTTCTCACTCTGATTGCTGAAACGTTGATTGTTCCTTTTGTTTTTGTTTTAGTTGAAGAAAACACAGAGTCTATTGAACATCCAATGCACGAGGCAGCCAAACGGGGAAACACCGATTTCATGAAAGAATGTATAAGCAATCGGGTGAGTATCTTCAATTTGATAAAAGGCTGGGAGTTAGCCTTTGTGGTCCAGTGGTAGGACATCGGACACTTAAGCTGAAGATAGTGGTTCAAAACCTGGTGAAGGAAGGCTCAGACTTGACTACGTGTCAAAATTAACAAATGTTCGACATCAATAGCCAATAATTAATAAATTATGTGCTCTTTTGCTCTAGTGATGTTGTTGGAAAAAAAAAGACCTGGGGTATACAATAACTTCTTCTTTTTTTTTTGATGGGGGGGTTGTTTTGTTTAACGACACCACTAAAACACATTGATTTATTTTAATCATTGGCTGATGGATGTCAAACTTTTGGTTATTTTGTTAAGTAAAGTTTGTTTTGTTTAACGAAGCCTCTAGAGCACATTGATTTTTATCTTGTCATCGGCTATTGGACGTCAATCATATGGTAATTCTGACATGTCTTTAGAGGAAACCCACTGCCGCCACACAGGCTACTCTTTCCGATAAGCAGCAAGGGATCTTTTATATGCACCGTCCCACAGACAGGATAGCACATACAACGGTCTTTGATAAACCATTAAATAAAACAAACTTTACTTTGTCCGTCTTTAGTATACAGTATCTCACTCTGAAATTTATGTGTATTTGCAGGTTTCTGTGAATGGTTTGGACAAAGCTGGTTCCACTCCACTGCATTGGGCTAGTCATGGAGGTCATGTACACTCGCTAGAACTGTTACTCAAAGTGCATAATTGTCAGGTTAATGTACAGGTGAGAATTTTGAGTTACTCCCCTTGAAATGTTATATTTTGGCCATGAACCATCTTTAGCCAAAATAAACTGAAATATAATGTTTAAAAATAGAATGTGTAGTACAACAATGTATATAAAAAAATTCAAACCAAAATATTTTTTGTGTGAACTAAATGTTTTTTAATAATCGCCCCCCAGCTCAAAAAATTAATATCTGCTATCGAGGCTTGTGAACAGCAATTTTAAATTTTAATTCATGAAATCAAACATTCTATCATAGGCGTCGAATTTCACCAAGACATTAAGGCATTTGCCGTGCTGCTCTCTACCTTTGCTGCAATTCCCTCTCAATTTGACTTCTAACGAAGGCAAATATTGCCGGGCACTTTTTGCCTGCTTGCCCCACAGGAAACTTATCCTAGTTGTTGTGCCCCAGACTTGTCCTCAAAATTGCCTTGGTACCCTCTTGATTCCTGGGAATCCAAGGCAATAATTGTCATGCCCTCCAAACATAGAAGTTTGACCTCTGCCATCCTAACAAAATGAAAACTTTTCACTACCTGCTTGTATACAAGTATAAAAATCCTCAGTATCAGAAATAATTTGACATTTTTCTGTGTTGTCGTAGATGTGTGCTTTGCATTCAAAAATGCTCATTTTTATCCTATTGTTTTTAATTTGTGTGTTGTTGTATGTATAACATGTTTAATTTATTCTTGTAATTTTGTATACAGTATATTTTGTAGTGAAAGAAAAATGAAAAATGAAAAAATGAATGGTCACAAAATATATTGTGTAATTATCCAATTTAAAATAAAAAATGTCTTTTTAAATATTTCCTCTTGTTTGGTTTCAGAATAAACTTGGTGATACACCGCTACATTCCGCAGCATGGCGAAATCATGAACAGTGTGTTAAAATGTTACTAGATAAAGGTAAGCAGAGGCAGATGTAGACCCTTGCAATATTAAAAAAACAAAACAAATTAGCATTAAAGGCATAGTCCCATAGAATTTAAGAGGCTTTGTGGTCTAAATATTGATTACAAATTAAACTTACATGCATTTGTTATACTAGATCTCACTTTCATATTACGCAAGACATTTTAACTGAACAATGGTATAGAGAATTCCATGTCGAGTCGATCGATTTTATTTTCAAACATTTAAAATTTCAAGATCTCTCCTCATGGTGCAAAAAATGTTGGTACAAAATGTTTTTGCAGCTACAAAAATATACAGCAGTTTTAAAATAACGGCTAACGGGAATACCCATCACATGACTCGAAATATATACGTCATACCTTCAAAATTTATTTGTCCGTGAGCATAATTCATTACTGTTTTTAAAATACTGATAATAAGCGAGATGCGGTGGTTATGTAAGTAGCTGAATGAAGTATTTCTATGGACAAATCAAATTGTTATATTTAAAATTAATTCTATGTTTGCAAATTAATTAGGTCAAGGGTCCGTGGGAGTATGCGTTTAACAACACGGGTATCTCTATCACTGTCAAGTGTGCCAACTGGCTAGATCCTACGAGTTTGAAGGGGCCTACTGTCCTTGGTATTTAGCACAGATTTCAAAAATACAATGAGCAGTTATAAATCCTGGCCCACATTTCCCCATCTGGCCCGGTTCTATTACCAGCTTTGCACGTGCCTGCTAACAATAGATTACGTCATAGTTAAAATATCCTCTAACAAAATGCCTTTACAGTCTGTCATGGGCGTAAATCCCGGTGGTGACGTTCCCCCCCCCCCTTTTTTTAGACAGGGGGGACGCCAATATAATTATTCCCCCACCTTTTGCTTTGAAAAACTGAAATTTTCAGTCAAATTAAAATTAAAATGCCTAAATAATAATCTTTACCAGTATTTCTCTTTATTGTATCAATGTAACACTTAACCATG
>JAULBS010019863.1:0-10772 GCA_032355785.1 Symmetromphalus regularis
ATAATAATAATAATAATAGTAATAATAATAATAATAATAATAATAATAATAATAGTAATAATAATAATAATAATAATAGTAATAATAATAAATATAACGTGGCCCTATTAAATCAGAAGCCACTAAACCACCCTCTGGATCCGCGCTTGCATAAAATGCCATTTTGTCATGAAAAGTAAAATACCACTTAAAAAATAAACAAACGTAAAATTGCGTTTTTTTTTCATGAAATATAGAATGCCATTTTGACAGTAATAGTAAAATGTTAATAAATAAACATACTATGCGTCATTAAATGATGCAATATTTTACAAAGTATTTGTTTTAGCCATTCATCATCTTAACATTTATGCAAGAGTTGTAATCGTCAATAGCTTGTGCATATTAAAGGGTAAATGTGACAGAAATTTTATGCATAGGATTTTCTATGGCCATTTTTAATGCTAAATCTGAATCCGTGCAACAGTTTTGTTCAATTTCGATAATGTTTGACCTCCATAATCTTAATTTATTCAAAATGTCTGCCGAAATGGTAGTTTTTGGTGAATTTCCTACATTAATGAGACTAATATTGCACGTAATATACAATGTTATATGTGTATTAGATCAAGGAATATGAAAATCACATTGCAAACCAGAGTGAGTGAGCTTAAAACTGAAAAATAGGTAATTTATTTTGATTTCTGTAATTAAAAACGTTTATTATATATTTCCCATAGAAAAAACAGATGTACGGGTAACTTATTATTACCTTATTATACTGCGGAATGAAGATTTTATGTATAATTAAAACAGCAAATAAATACAATAATAATGTATTAACCCAAATCCAAATTGGCACGTGTCTCTCAGGTAGATAATCCACCTGTAAATATAAAGTTCACGGCCAGTACGTGCTAATCAGAGCAAACTGTTGTTAAGCACGCCTTTCATGGACACACGTTCTGACGCAAGTCAGCACATATTTCCAAGACAAGACTTTAAATGTATTATTCTCAATATTCATAACCACTTCATGGAAGCAACACATAGACCACGCCCACTTCGATAGTACCCACCAATCACGCGATTAAGACCAAGAAAGATGTCGTAATTGACAGGTCCTTGATCATCAGGTTGGCCTTTCAGAGCAAACAGTGAGGCATCCTTGACAAAATCTAAATTTCCTGCGAAGTTATTCCATACCACAGCCTGGTCGGTTATCACCATGGATAGTCTTTCCTTGACGAACTCGTTTTTCTGGTAGAGTAGTTTACTCCACGGATCAGGCGACTTGTCACTGCCGTACACAGAAAAAATTGTTCCGAATCCGTCAATTTCACAGTCATTTTCCTGTTTGCTGCTGTCACCAGCTGAAATTATAAATTGTACGCTAAAATAATATATACATATACACCTATACAACGTCAACATGTTAGAATTATTAAACATAAAAATTCAATCTTTGCTTAAAATATGATAAATTCCCTAATTATGACTCTTGAACAACGATAGTGGAATTTTAATGCCATTTTGTGCTTTTTAAGATGATATTGTAATAAAACTTAGGGGCGTTGGAACAAAATTCATCATAATTGGCTGTTCCAGTTTCTGAACGTCAGAATTTGACGGTGTATAGTTAAACGATAAATAAGGTACATATATGTGGCAATTATTGAGGGGGGGGGACTGAAACACACAACCCTCCCCGATTCCAAACCCCCTGAAATTAACAGAAGCTACTTTCCAATGCTAGTTTCACCAAAAGCTGGCTGTGAATATGTTTGAACATATTATAGTTAAAGAAGAGCCCACACCGCTGTGCCTGTCATCTGAGTCCGTCATTGGACCATAAGATTTGTATAACGTTAAAATATCCAGACTTTGCTTAATCATTAAATCTACAACAGAGCTGGACATACTCACATCTTCCATCATTGGTACTGGAATCGCCGATGTTAAAAACCCACCCTCTGGGCGTATCAAACGTCATGTCAATCAAAACGACATCATGACGTTGAGAAGATCCGGGCTTTCCAAACGCCAGCTTGACGACACTCTGTTGGATGCAATGCGACGCAATTCCCGGTAGGGGAGCCTCAACAATCTTGATAGAACTGTGATTTCCTATCACATGACCAACAGCCAGATCTATTACTACATCATACTCCCCTGAAAAATACACAGGAATATTAAGCGATAATGTATGCTAATATTACATTTTGCTTATGATAGATAAATTCCGATTGGTCAGTGCTGATAATATTGGACAATTGCGCATCTACTAGTTAAACGTATATTATACGCTGGCCAATATTTTAACATCTTTTAGTAATAAAACACATAATACAACTACTCTTAAAAATAATATGTGTGTACAATCAAACGATTTGGTAACTATTTTATTTTGTTTTTTTATGAGAAGTGTCACACTAGACATTTTGAATTAAAAACTTCGGATCGAAAGTTTCAGTTTTTGAACTTAATAATGACGTCATACTAAATATGTAAAATATAACAGTAATAGAACTACAATGTAAATAGTTTATACAATAATTTTTGATTCAGTATGTAGTTGCTATGGTAATAAAAATGAAAATGAAAAATTGTCAAAAAATGCGAGAATTGTCAAAAACAGGTTTTCTCGTTCCCATATTTCTAATTCTCGAAATAATTTTATTAAAGTTAATGCAGAGCATAGGTTTTTTTTATTTCCAAAAATGCTTCCAGTTTTTCTCTATAGCTAGAATAACTCTGTGCACGGTGAATAAAACAGACTATAGTAGGTCCATTGGGTATGTTCTCGTTCTAGCCGATTTTGATATATATATATATAAAAACTTGAAAGGAACTGAATCTTTTTACCAATCTTTTTCCCTTTATTTCATATGCATTTAATATATCTTTCTCACCTACATCACTCTATATCTGTTACCATCATGAGCTTTACAAACCTGATTCTTACATGTTTAAATAAGTGATAGCGCCATTAATACCCCTAACACGCGGTTTTCCTTTTAAATTCACTGATTGTTAGCCCTGAATAGCTCTATAAACTGAAACACGAAACTCCCTTGAGTCAAAACTATCTGAAGAATGTTTTAAAAGATCTCATCCAAAGTATAGTCATACCTGTAATAAACTCTATCTCTTATTATAACCACCTGTCTATGACAACCACATGTTATCAACTATCACCTGTCAGTTACAACCATCTGTCATTAACCACCACATCTGTATACCAACCACATGTAATTAAAAACCAGTGTCGATAACAACCTCTTATCTTGAAGAATCTCCATTCTATAACAGCCACCTATCTATAACAACTACTTACAATATGTCCTTTCACAATATTAATATATATGTTTTATAACCTTTATATAAAGATAACCTGAATATAAAGGACATATTTAAATTTGCCTTAATAGACATTACAGACAGAATTCACATTATCATTATTGGAGTCCATCTTGTTAAGAAAAGAAAATGCCAAACTAATGAAAACACGTGGAAGTAAAGTAAAATAAAAACAGTGAAACATAGTTTATTATACACGTAAAGGACGGGGCGTAACTCATCGATAGAGAGTTTGTCTGAGGTGTTTTGGTCGAGGGACTCACTATCTGAGGACTCTGTGTCCGCACCAGTGCCCTATAAATGGTATATCAAGGGTGCTATCCTGTCTGTGGGAAAATACATATAAAAAATCCCTTGCTGCTGATGGAAAACTGAACAGGTTTTTCTCTGATGACTATGTGTAAAAATAACAAAATGTTTGAAATCCAATAGCCGATAATTAAATGAATCAATCAATCTGTTCCAATTGCATCGTTAAAAAAAGATATACTAGTATATATAATATTATATATTATATACATTCTCTGCTCACCATTTTTTTCATTTTATTATTAGATTTGAACTTACGTTCGAATCTACCCTTCCAGTATTACATTTCTTAACACTAATTTTCGACCTTCTCTTTGAAAATGTCTAGATACGTTTCTAAACCTTAGTTTGAAAAAAATATTGATTGTAATCTTAGAGATACCATTTCATGTTTTTCAAATTATCGTTGTTTTGCTGTTGTCAAAATCCATTTGGTGTGCTTTCTTTTGAACTTCACAAGAAGAAAAAAATCTTTGCTAAACCAGTCAACTCATTTTAAAACAGAACACACATACAGATAATAATAAACCCACCCAAAATTCTCTACATAACCTGGAAGAAGCTCAAGTCAGACTTCCAGAATGCTTTATGTGAATCTGATTAAAATCGCATTTAAAAACAACTCGCGTTCTTCTTTGAGTCTGAACACCAACAAATAACTTTCTTGTCCCAGTAATATTTTACTGGACCAATCAAATCAGCCCTGTCAGAAATAAGAACATAAACGGAATGCACCGGAGACACACAGGTCAAATAAGCAAATAGAAAAGGACAACAAGTTAAAACAAGTATCATATTTAGATTGTATATTCATTAAAGACGATTAAAATACATTTCAAGAAAGTCACTACAAGATGGTTTACAAATGATTTACAAAACAATAATGACATCATGTGCTAGCGAAAAAACCTAACATTACTGAACTCGCGTTCGGGAAGAGAAAAAACATACGGAAATTAACGAATACTTCCGAAAACTATTGAGTGCCGTTAAATTTTAATATATATGATTTTATTTCATTTTAAAACGTGATTACGTGATTTTATTCAAACAAATAGTTAAACTAATACATTTATAATACTATATTGAATATAATGACCACGCAACTGGTTATATTTCAGTTGCTCTTTAAATGTTAGAGGTTCTGGTTTCAATTTTTACCAGCAGACATTGTGTTTCACTCATTACACCAGTGCGCTAAATAATGCTATTAGCTTTCCTTTCAAATGAAAATCGTATTTAACATTGATAAGAGTTTAAGTTTTTTGACAGACCAGATGTCACATTTACTGTACATTTGACAATAGCAGGTCATTAAACAACATGGTGACGTGTCGTAAACAAAGGTCATGCAACATGTAGCGCAATTGCCAATAATTATAATTAGACAACATTATCATTATGTTTCTTTTTACGGAAAGCCAGGCGAATCTGCAGAACATTTTCAGGCGCAGATGCAGTATTTCAGAAAGGGAGGATCCAAATGTGATGGGTGATAAGGACTGGGGGAAAATGATCAATATATCCACTCGTAATATATATATACATTTTTTTTTTAAATACGAGAAAAGGTTGTTCTGACCTCCTGGACCCCCCTCTGGACCCGCTACTGGTTTTGCAAGGGTTAGGTGAGAATGTCAATAATGTATAACATATCGTAAGCCTTTTTGGTCTTTAGTAATACATTAAAACATTTAACCCCAAGACCTACCCCCTACACATGCGCGTTTGAAAACCGTATAAATATCATTTTCTTTTACTCCAAGGTCAAATTAACTCGTATGTCAAACAAAAAGACAAAGATAGAAACTTGTTTTTTCTTTTAACGAGGAAAACGTCTTCACTTGAAGTGGGGTAAGATTACTACATAAAACTCCCTTGACGATGTTTGTTTTGCCTAGTTAATCTCGCGGAAAGTGGTGAGTGCCAGAACTAACACTTGAACACGCAGAGCTTCCCGGCTGTGTTGTATCATAATTTATTGTGAGGTGGCACAGTGGTTAAGCTATCGGACTCACGGCTGGTAGGTAACTGGATCAAATATCAGAATAGGTACTGTATTTTTAATCTCAGTATCGGCAGCTCAGAGTGATTGCTCCCTAAGGCTCAGTGGGTAGGTGTATACTATTTATATCGACCAGTGGTCCACAACTGGTTTATCAAATACCTTGGAATATACTGTGCTGTCTGTGGGATAGTGCATATAAACGAACCCTTGCTGCTTATCGATAAGAGTAGCTAGATTAGCAACAGCGGATCCAGGGGTCCAGACTCCACCTTTCCTGTATTATTTACTCTTTTTTTTACATTTTCCGAGTGGAAGGACATGCAAATTAACCATTTTCCCCCAGTCCTATTCACCCATCACATTTGGACCCCTCTTTCAGAAATCCTGCATCCGCGCCTGATTAGTGTGGTGGCAGCGGGTTTCACAATTCAGAATCCAGTATTTTCCAAAATCATGATAGAATGTACTTTAAACGCAGCTCTGCATACATTATGCCTGTTGTTGGAAACAAGAAACTGAAAGTGCGGCATAAACATAGCCTACATACACGCAGCAAATTGAGCTCAGTGGCGGATCAAGTAAATCCATTTAGGGAGGCCTCAATAATATGAAGCCGATTCCTCGGATTCTTTAACGTAAAAAAAATAAAAAAATAAATATATATATATATATATATTTTTTTTTAAATCGCAACATTTAAGGGGGGGGGGGCACAGGCCCCTGGCGCACTAAATCCGACACTGGAACTGCACTCTAATCTGTGTAATCAATATTAGAGGCCCGTATGCAGGATTTTCTTTAGGGGAGTGCGTTTGTGAAGGCCCGAATGTTTCATTTTCGTTTTTAACGTTATTCTAATAAATTAGCGTCAATCCAAATTTGCATTTACGGACCTCGGCAGATATAGGGGGTGCGTGAGCACCCGTCGCACCCCCCCTGCGTACGGGCCTGTATTAGATAACAAAGTTAGAACAGTACCACCCGTCAGTTACGCCAATCAGTGTTGTAGGTAAAAACGCCAAGCTGCAACAACACTGATGTACACGACGTTTTAACTTAAACACACTGAATAAATAGAACACAAATAACCTTGACTGGGATGCAATTCGGGCAGTTTGACAGGTAAATGCGGACTGGCAGGTTAAGCGTTCTTGCTAGTTTACTCGATTTGAAGATAGTAACTATTGGCGCTTTTGTTTATTAGGATATCGTCATGTTAAAGGCATAGTCCCACAGAATCAAAGGGGTTTTGTGCTCTAAATATTGATTACGAATGAAACTTTCATGTATTTGTTATACTAGATCTCGTCTTCGTTAGAATTTTAAATTATTTAAAAAATATATGAGATAAGTAGAATGTTGTGTGATGAATCGCTGATAAGACATCCACCTGTTTATATTTTTAACAAACCTCAAAGGAGCAGTAAAAGTAATTATATGAAAGGAAATACACGTACTGTCAGACATTACCGGCCCAGGTGGCATAGTGATAAAACTATTGGACGCGAGGTTGTTTGTTACTGGGATCGAATCTCAGTCGAGGCATGGGATTTATAATCTCAGTATATGCTCCAACCCAGATTGAGTGCTCTGTAAGACTCAATGGGTAGGAGTTTCCACTTAAACCGACCAATGGTCCACAACTGGTTTAACAAAGGCCGTGGTATGTCCTATCCTGTCGAATAGTGCATATAAAAGATCCCTTGCTGCTTATCGATAAGGGTAGCCACATTAGTGGGGCGACAGCGGGTTTCGTCTCTCCTACTAACACTAACCTCTGTCCTGAACACACAGCACAAGAAGCTGAGTTGTGTGTCCAGGACAGCGTGCTTGAAACTTTATTGGATATAAGCACGAAAATAACTACCACCAACAAACCAACCAACTAACCAATCACTGTCAGACATTTTAAATAGTACATTCTGCACAACAAAGCAAAACATGATTATCATTAGGGTGGCTATTTGGTTTCTTTCTTTTCTTTTCTTTTTAAATGACCATTAACATGTTACCGTGTATTGTTAGATGTTAAAAGAAAGTTTTAAAGAAACAAAACTAAGTATTAGAGAATGTACGAATTATCATAAGGGCGACTGAATTGTTTTTCACAAATCCACTTTAGGGAGTGCATTCTCCAATTTAATCCATTACTTTGAATAAATAATTCACATATCTCTCTCGTACATAAATAGAACATTACTTTGAATAAATAAGTCACATTTCTCCTACTGAAAATAAGCTTATCGCTCTCGTACATAAATAGAACAGTCCACCCAGTCCTGTAATGTATATGCACATGCGTTTTTATTTCAAGAAAATGTCTTAAGCCATATTACATTGTAGCTATGAAGAATGGAACTAAACAATTAATTTCTCTTGTTAATGCTTTGCTCATTTTATTTTCAGATCTTTTCAAAATATTTTGTAAAGTACTAAAAAGTAAATTGTACTTGGATAAAAAAAAGAGAAAAACCAACAGCGGTAAAATTTCCAATCCTTTTAATCAAACTAAAAAATTAATTTCTCTTGTTAATGCTTTGCTCATTTTATTTTCAGATCTTTTCAAAAAAGTTTGTAAAGTACAAAAAAGTAAATTGTAAAAAAGAAAAAACCAACATCGGTAAAATTTCAAATCTTTTTAATCATACCCAGTGTTAACAACAAGAAAAATGGTTCTTGTCGTGTCTAAATCAAATAAATAGTAATTTTTTTTTTTGTGATACGCATTAGACAAAATGATTTTGCTGTCGATGAAAAAACCTAATCAATAACACAAAAACAAAACAAAAAAACAGCCAGCCAGCTAGCTAGCCAGCCTATCAATCAATCAATCAATCAATCAATCAATCAAGCAAGCAAGCAAGCAAGCAAGCAAGCAAGCAAGCAAGCAAGCAAGCAGGCAAAACATTAACTGATCATAACTTTACGTAGTTTTCTGTAAAAGAGAACCAATCTAATAACTTGTGTTATTAGCACTTTCTGCACGACCCTTTATAGCTCAGATTACAAAGTGTTGGCCCTTCAATACTGACCGCTACTTGTTTGAATCCACTGTTGTTATAACTCTGTTTGGTTAAAATAACCTTGTCTCCCTCATGTAGATATAGAATAATCTACTCTACTGTATATTCTAGAAAATGATAAACATTTAACACAATAATGTGACACCATAACATTGAATTAAATACAGAAACTTTAAATGTAAATAAACGCAACCACTGAAGCTTATATATCGCCTTTTGTCTCTTATGAAGGCGAGAGAAAAAAAAAGAGCTATTTTCAATCATTTTAATTATAATGAAATTAAATATAAGTTTATTTCAATAAAGGCTCAATGAGTAGGTGTATTCCACTTACACCGACCAGATGATTAATCAAAAGCTGTGTTATGTGCTATCCTGTCTGTGGGAAAGCACACATAAGCATCCTTGCTGCTAATAAGAAAAGTAGCCTAGGGAGCAGTACCGCATATATAAAAGATCCCTTGCTCCTAATCGGAAGGTAGCCTATGCAGCGATAGCGGGTTGCTTCTGAAGACCATGAGTCTAACACCTAATAGCAGTTGAATAAAAACTATGTGCTGAGGTGTCACTAAACAAACAATACTTTCATTATATCCCTTACACTCGTGCTATTTGTACTAATACACCGTGATCTAGAGGCGTCGTTAAATAAAACAAACTTTACTTTTAATACACCGTGTAGGAAATTAATGGCATATTACCGTGTTAACATGTACTAACCAAGGTCACGAGATATGTCGCTACAAAACAAATCCAGATGTTGATACCAGAGGAATCCAATGAATATATCAGCACTGACAATCGGTATGCTACTTACTGGAAGCTACAGTATAGTGATGCACTTGTCATGTAAATAACTGATAACTCATACAGCAAATAAATATTACGTAATCATCTCCTAGTAGATGTTAAATATACTGTTCAAAATAAGTAGGGGATATTCAAACATAACACAAGATAACAGAAACAGTATAATACGTGTAGTACTAGCAGTGAGTGATAAAACAAAAGCAATGATTTGACAAGACATTGCCATTAAATGTCTATATCAGGATTTAGAGGTATGTCCGAAGCACACCAATAATAGCAGCAGGTCGCATGTCGCAAACTCACCGGAAAAATGTTATTATACCTCTTTGACTCTTTCAAAAACAATTAACAGAATTCTGTTATCACCCTTAATTTAACTGATACTTGGAATCGTATACCCATCATTAAAAGAAAAATGCATTAAAAGAGAGACAAGTTTTAGCCGATTTCTCTAAATTGATCTTGTTAAACAAAAATGACCATAAAGTCACTAATTCTTAATCGTTTTTATCTGATTTGTAGCATGTTGTCGAGAGAAGACAGCTGTCTATGGAAAACCCAAAACATGGAAGGCAACAGAGGCTTACAAAAGCATGAGATAGAATCTTTGTGATTTGGATACTCAGCTGCCGAATTCCCCAAGTAGTCCAAGAGATAGGGGGGTGTTTATTTAACCGAAAAGGTCCAAAAGGTCTGAGGTCATTTTTGAATACCCTAACATATCTAGTTTATGGAATAGGTATTCTTAGTTGCCAAATCTATTCTGAGTTCATGTTTTTGCCATGTTTATAAAAGCAATTTTGAAATCTGCGTACAGCAAACATCTAGGGTAGGGATAACTAAAATGTCTGTAATTCGGTCAATATTAAAGATAGAGTATAGAATGATCACTTATGTTAAAGTTATTTGAATATATCATACATTCCTGCAATTTGAAAGAAAATACATCTTTTAATTAGGTCAGCAGAGTTCAAAAGGTCACCATTTTGTACCAATTCGTAAAATCTAGATTAATTTTTAGTCTAACTGCTCTCTCATTTTTATAAAATGTGGTTTATTGAGTCTGTAACGTAGTTTTTGTATTCATCTAGGTACATGGACAAGGGAAACAACAAATTTAGTGATCAGGCTTCGATACACAATACACAGTCGCCTGGTTTTCGTGATATGTCGGTTTTCGGAATTCCCCATATTAGTCAGGGAGCAAGTGTAGTCCCGTGAGAATTTTGTGATGAAAGCAAACCACCTAGTTAAATATCTTGGGTATATCATATCTTACAAAA